>JAMPIV010020834.1:0-91739 GCA_024509875.1 Oreohelix idahoensis | reverse complement strand
GCCTCCCATTTGTCTTACGACATGGCCCTGATGTTAATTGCGCAAGGTCATTTAGGTAATTGCAAGAACAAAAACAGATAGTTTTGTCGCCGTTTTTTTTTTATTGGCCTGGTGTGAAACCAAATGTTTAAAATTTTTTGTTGCAGATGCACAGTGTGCCAAAGTGTCGCTACAAAAGGCCTAATGCATAATGCACCTATCCAAGTTTTTTGTCTGATATTTCTTTGAGTCCAATCGGAAAGATGGTCTATTGGACCATATTGTTCCATTAAAGGGGTCCACGTACAACTAGTTGTGCACATTATTTGTGCTGACATGTATTGATATGTGTACGCCGATGGCCAACAGAAGCAATTCCGCTGACTTAAGGTCCATAACAAACCGTGGACGTGGCAGATAAGCTCATGGATTTTAGTTTTTTATAGCAGATATGAGGGTTTCCAGACAACATTCCTGTCCGACCAAAGGGCCGCAATTCGGTTTCAGTCGTGATGAAAGAAGTAATTAAAAATGTCTCCGTATTTGAATGCTCTCCTTAGTTCAAATATTATCACGCCCCAAGCAAACGGGTAAAATTGGAAGGATTAAATAGGAGTTAGAAAAACGAATGTTAGACAAAGATAATCGACAAAGTTTCCCTCAAGAATGGAATAGAATATTGCCTGCAAATGCTCTTCGCTAATAGAGAAATTCCAAAACGAACATACTGGTTTTTGCGCCAATTGAATTGGTTCTTTGTGCTAAGGCCTAGAGGACCTATGTCCATATATAAAACAATAATTGGTTGGTGCGGACATCGATAAGGAGGTTCATAACCTCTTTACCAATATGTGTTGTTAATTTCGGACAAAAGATTGTCTTGACGCATTGCCAACTAGCAGGGAGAGTCCGTCAGAAAAGCAAATAAAAGGCTCGATTGTTTATACAATTCAAAAAACAGAAAAAACTGCGCCAATTATGCGCCAGGTGATCGAAGTGCATACGAGTTAACAATGAACCAAACATGGACAAAAAATTACTTAATTTTCCATTGAGGGGACCTTTACACATTTGTGGATAAATTGTCAACATGTTGACTATGTTATGTCTATTAAGGGAAAGGAGAAAATGGTGTCATATTAATATGTTACAACAATTTATCATACTCGCCCATCCAACAACTGAACCTGCATTGTGACGCTATTGGACAAATCATTTGGATTCGTTCGCTCATTCCCTGGGCAGATCATTCAGTAAGAGAAATCTGCTTTTTCATAATGGTGGTGAACCAATCTTTTTGTCTTTACCTATTGTCACATCCTATTAAGCTAATGAAAGCTGGAAAGATGTGTCCCATTTGCTCCCCTATCTCTTAGCTTCTAAATCAGGAAGGCGCAGATTTTCTTTATTACTGCAATCCATTTTATATGGATTGTGCTCCACGGATAATTTCTTGGGCATACAGATATCATTCAACATGATCACGTGCTAACGGATTTCAGAACCAATCAATACTGAAACCTTACCCAATACCCATTCATTTTACAATCACAGGTACAGGAAGAAATAAAACAAATGATCCACGTTTCATATAATTGAACCATCTAATTCACAAAACAGTGTTTCCTATGTGTCTAGATAAGGAAAAAGACAAATCTATTTGTATTTTGTATTAGATTTCTGGAACATTTAAATGCAGTCACGATTCAAGAGCGGGTACCATTTACCCTTGCATGAATCTCTTCATGATAGATTGTCCTACAGCTACGACCGTTCTTTACAAAGATTGATCTGTGTCAAAGAACTAGTGGCAAGTGCCACTAACAGACAAAGCTAAGTCGGTATACAGGCTTTCGATACACCTTTAAGTTTTGATCCAGTTCAATTTAAATGTCGTTTCGGTCTTGTCCAACGTATCCCTGCAATTTATTGTTGGCATGATAGGCGTAGGGACTAATCTCAGATCGTGAGGATTTAATCACTTACATTGATGAATATCTGTTTATTTCATCATACGTTGGGTGAAACATGTTATCGAATTTCATTCTTTGTTTTAATACCTTACTCTTTCATAACATGTACTGCCCAGACATTTCCAAAAAACAGAATAGGATTTACTGACATTTCTTATTCTTTGGTCATAAAGTAGAAGGTAGGTTTCTAAAACCTGAGGAAATTCCACTATTTACGAAAATTCTAAATCTTGAAATTCCTCGAACCCCAAAAAACAACCAAGTTTCGAAGTTTGTGTTAGGCCTTTTATATAGAAACTTCCTGCCTAATTTTTTTTCAAGGATATGACCTCAGTTTTTTGTCATCGTTGGATAAAAAAAGAAACCTCTCCGAAAAGGATAATTTGGTCACAATGCCTGTGAGGTGGCTTTAGATTCTCTTAAGGATAAAAAAAAAAAAAAAAAAAAAAAAAAAAAAAAAAAAAAAAAAAAACAAAAAAAAAATGTCGGAATACAGGCACCGGGGAAAAATTAATGCAAGAATTTTGAAGGCCACAAGCACCCTACTATCTATGTCAGCCGCAAAACGTTGCGCCCACTGACGCAGCGGTATCCCAGTGTAGAGAGAGCTGGTTAGCGATCGTGTTTTCCTTTCAACAAACTTACAACGATATCTGATAGGAGCTCCGGATTTACTCTGGAGACATACCAGACGGCCTTAGCATATCTAAAAAACAGCGAGATTTACAAATCAAATAGCAGCTAGAGCCTCGCCTTGCATTACAACCTTATGAGATTATACTATCAAAGCCATAAAAGGAAGCCAGAATGTTTTGGCAGATATTCTTTCTAGTGCGTAAAAGACCATACATCACCTATCAACTGTTACAGTTACATATGATTCACAGCAGTTCAATCTAACACTTAAAATAGTTACACAGTGATGTCCTGATCAAGAAACTATTGTTTTGAATAATTATGTGGTCGCATGACACTACTAACTTTGTACAGTGATCACATTTCATGATATAACAATAGCGGCTCACACAGCCAACAGGAAGATGATGTGATTTCATAATACTAAAAATCAGTCCAGTAGTAATCGTTGAACTCAGCGCATTTCGTATAGGAGATCGGTCCTTCATGACAGTACTACTATATTCAAGTTACAGACTTTCTAGCACACCCATGTGTATAATGTTTAAAAGGTGTCATTTTCAGACCTTTTTATAAGAACTTGTGTTGGCAAGAAATTTATGGTCTCTACTTAAAAGGGACATAACCTCTCGAAAATGAATGAGCTCAAATTCGCAAAGGGAAGTAAACGGAAATATTGCTTGTGGAACTTATTTGTGATGGTTGACTACCGTGTTTAATAACATTTTGGATTCATACTGACGTAATATCGCGTGGTGAACAATCATGGACATGGTCAACGATGGGATTTCAACATACGTCTAAGGACAGTGTATAAACACATTGCTTAAAAAAACAAAAAAAAAAAAAAAAATTAACAGAATGCCATTTCCCTCCCCTTTTCTTATAGACCTGCACTACTGTGTGTATATCATTAACAATGTGATTAATTTGAATTCATTACAGATTGTTTGAGTTTTTTTACCCATATTTATGTCACACTCACATTAGACTTTGCAATATTGATGAGCTTATAGGCCATACCTGTTATCTAGTGTTACAACACCCATATTGATGCTGTTTCTATACAGAATGTCCTTGCCTGTTCTTGACTATGAATATTATGATCTATATTTATAACATATCATTCAGAGTTACACATACTTTATTCATTTGACAATATGTCGCAGTCCACACACCTTATTGGTTATATTTTCCTGGCCTGCCTCATGTCATCTATGTTTAGCTTTGCCTTTATAATGTTTAATTGAAGATGGCATTAAGTGACTACCGTTAACGCGGTGACGAGACACATAGGTGTTTTTAGACGGTGTGCAGTATGGGAATGCATGGACTGATATAAATCATTTCATTTTTTGACATGTAGCAGGATATTCCTATGGTTACCTCACTTTGGCTGTGTAATTTGTTTCATGTCCTTTGTAGACAATGGTGTTAACATTCTTTGGCTACTGCCCACACCTCGAGAGTTTAATTGCTTACTTTATGGGCACAACAATAGGGGGCTATACTAAGTCCCTTACTAACAGTGAAATTTTGATGACACCATCTGTTCACTCCAGTGATGTTAAACTCACACCACGCAAATAATGAAAAACTTCGTTTCCATTATTTGACGACGGGGGAGGGGTAGTATAGATGTTACGACTAAAACTCATATCTGTCGATATCAAATAAGGTTCGATTAGGGACCAAGTTGTTTAGATTGTACTGTATCCATGGGTTACCCGGAAGTACGTCATTGGATTTGGGGCAGATAAGCAGAATTCGACCGGTCCAAAGTTCGTATAAGTGAAAGATGCTTCTGAGACTTTTCTGTGTGTTACTTTCCCGGTGGACGGACACGCATAGTGTGTCGAGCTCCTAGATATGTTAATTTCTCTACACGATTCCAAAGTGTTCGACCTCTAGATCGTCGGCCCATATGCATCAGTGTGGGATCGATGCTAGATTAGTGTGTGAATGTAATTCTGATTATGAAACAAGTGATAAGTGAACTTTATAATAAAATCTGCATGAAAAATTGTTCGAGGACATTGTGTCTGTAGCAGACTTTGTATAGCGACGCTAGAGACTGGCTAGTTTATGCCATTATGTCAGAAGCATTATCTTCTATTAAACTAATTGGAGCTTCGAGCTGTTAATAAATATGTGTTGTCCAGAAACGTCCAACCTGGCCTTTGCTACATCTTTGATGTTGCAGTGTAAGATTGAGTGTTTCGGCACTGTGCCATTAGTGTCATTAAAAATATATACAACGTAAACAGTGGACCTCAAGCGAAATTTCATATAATAAATCCCCACCACATGTGTCTTCTAAATTGGTGTAACAGCCTTGTTTGCACCACGCTGCCTGTAGGACCCTTAAGAGTAATAGGTCGCCTGATGCTCCCATGTACTTAACCATTTCTGGTGTTATACCATCATGCCCTGCTGCTTTGCCCATCTTGATTTTTCTCCAGTGCTGCCTTCAGTTCTTCCATTTCTTTATGTCACCTTCACCACCATTGGTTTCTCTTCTGTACTAGTGGTTATCATTTCTGATGCTTGACCTGCTCACCATCAAGGAGTTATGTGTGAAATATTTATTTCCATCTTTCCATTACTTCCTTCGGGGCAGTAAGCATTTGGCTTTGCTTGTACTTTATAATTTTGAGAGGGCATTGTTTTTTCCTTTCCTCATGTTCTTTAGGGTCTTATAGAACAATTTCTGGTTTTCTTGCGCATTTTTTCTAGCTTTTTCCCAAATTCTTCCCAGGACTTCTGTTTTGCTGCTAGCACTTTGTTCTTTGCTTCTGTTCTGAGTGTCACATATTCTCTATATTTTTCCATTTGTCCTGTTGTGTTTTTAGCTCCTAAGTATTGTTTCCAGTCCATTTTCTTCTCTCTTATTTTCTCTTTGACTTCCTCTGTCCAACGATAGTGTCGTCTTCCTCTTGTTTCCCAAATCGGACTTCACCACATGCTTCTGCAGCAGCTGTCTTTATGGTGTCCAAGTCATGAAGTTGTTCTTCTGTGTTGCTCACTGCTGCAGCAATAAGCCCCTGATATCTGGTCTTAATTTCTGGCTCTCTCAGCTTTTGTAGGTCATTATGCTTATTTCCTCCCTTCGTTTTTACTTAGTTTCTTGCGTGATGTTGGGAAGTTCCTAGGCTGTGCAACTCTTTCAGTTGTTCTTTTGATTGTAAGCAGGTAGTGAGTCACTTCACAATATCTGGCCCCCTCCAGACTCTAAACATCCCGGACATATTTGAAAAAAGCTCCTCCTAACTATGGCATACGTCGATCACTGACTTCTCATTCTTTGTTGGGTTTTCACATCTAGTGTATGCATGTATGCGCTTATGGGGAAACGTTGTGTTTTGTAATGATCAGATTTCTGCTCACTGCAAGAATCTAAGGATCCCGCTTTCCATTGTCAATTGAGAGTATCTTCTCCGTATCTTTCAATAACTGCACACCATCTAGCATGGTCATTTCCAACTCAGGCATTGAAATCTCCGAGCATGATAATTTCATCTAGGCAGTCCCATCCACTGTCTTTTGAAAGCAGCTCGAAGAATTCATCCTTGACCTCTGCTTTCTCATCCTCATTTGGCATATATACATTATGACCAGGTTGACTTTGGTTTTCTCCTTATTTTTAGTTTTACATACCATAAAGCCGCATCCGAGACAAATTTCTATCCTTGATACTATCTTCTTGGGTTTTGGCCACAATGCCAACCTATGGCCCCCTTTAAGCTCTTATCAGATGTGGGTACACCACTGATAGAGCAGCGTGTCCGCCATCGAGATCCATGACTCCTTGTCCTTTTTTCTTCGTTTCCGTTATAGCCAGGATTTCTAGTTTTGGTTTCCTCATCTCTTCCACCAGCTCCTCTTCCTTCCCATTTATACTTCTTGTGTTCCAAGTTCCATAAGTCGTAGTCCGTAGTCCGTTCCAGTTCGTCGCCTTTAGAATCATTCCGGTTTTCTCTCTTGTAGTTCGCGTAATCATGATTTAAAGCAGACGTGTGGATTGGCCTGCTGTGCTTTTGCATGCGTGGAGGGATTGCCTCACTTACGGCCTCCATGCAGGCCGCCCTACTCCTTTTTCAGCCGGGCTGGGATCGGCCTTCGCGGAGTTGCGTTTGAATTACTCGCTTGGTAATGTGTACAGTTCATACGTACTGACGAACTTCTTTCCATCAGGTTGGAGCCCGAAAGTACAACCTTTCTTTAAGGTTTAGAGCATAGTAGTACCCACGAGCACAACAGCTAAAATGTTTTCCCCGATGAAAGACATAAGAAAGCCGGCCTATCATTAACGGAGGGTCTAAAAAGGGAGGGGCAGGTAAGAGGTTTGCTTCCTCTTGCCTAGTCCGGCGATAAATAACTCCCCTTTTTGTGTGGAAAGTTCCAAGCTGAAGAATGGGTTAATTTTATTCGACTCCGTTCACAGTATGGCTCTTGTGTTATGGAGGAAGTGGAGGGGAACTGCGGTAAGACGTGGAATACAATTGGATGGGTATTTGAAAAAAAAATCGAAAAAAGGTGATTCGTCTTACGAGGACAAAAGACAAAGAAAATAGTCTACGTTACGGCCACAAGGCCTTCGTCAGGAAAGGAAAGAAAGTGAAGGCTAGATAGGACACATAAAAAAACTAAATAAAATAAAAAACTGGGTACTTCCCTGAAGGCAAGAACCGAAATTCTATCAAAATCGTTGTCTGTTGATGAGCGCGTGGTTCTGAACAGGAAAGTTACTTCCGCCGCCGGATGTACACAATACATACAAAGAAACTAAAAAACGAAACCGGACAATAAACTACCCAACGTGATAAAAGTGGGCACTGGAAATAGAAGGGGACAGAATGTGAGGTGGGAGATAAATAAAACCCACAGCCCTATGAAATAAAAAAAATTTATATGGCATTACAAATAGAAGAATAGGATAAGAGTGGAAAGAGTAAAATAGAGCAAGAGAGGAAAGGGTGACCTCAAGACAAAGGTGTGAAAAGCATTGTACACAACACTATTTAAACAGCTTATCACTAGTAATGATCTTCCTCCCGAAGCATCTCATCTTAGGATTCATAACAGCTCTTTGGGCAAGCCTGTATTCTACGTGCTCCCCAAAATTCACAAGATCGAAAACCCTGGAAGACCTATTGTCTCAGCCTGTTCTTGTCCTACTGAACACATTTCTGACTTCCTCGATAGCATTTTCCAGCCTATCGTTGAGAATCTTCCCTCCTTCATCAAAGACACCAATCACGCTCTTACAACTTTCTCCTCTATCCGACTCCCAGCAGACCGCTCCTACCGTCTTTTCCTGCTGGACGTCTGCTCTCTGTATACCTCTATTCCCCACTCTGATGGTCTCCGAACTCTAATCGGTTTTTTCTGGACCAGCGCACTTGCCCTTCTATACATCCACTTGCTGAACTGGTCCTTAAAACTGAATTCCTTTGAATTCAATGGTCAGTTTTTTGACCAAATTAGTGGTGTTGCCATGGGAACGAAGATGGGTCCCAGCTATGCCTGTCTATTCATGGGCCCACTTGGAGCATCAGATATGGCAACAATACTCCGGTCCTTTCCCTGGGTTTTACCGCAGATATATCGATGATGGCATAGGTCTCACAGATATGTCTGAGACTGATTTACACCGCTTCATCGACTTTGTGAACCACTTTTCACCCCACCGATCAAGTTCACCTCCCACGTCTCCACAGTATCTGTCAACTTCCTTGACATTACTATTTCTATCACGCCCTCCGGCCTTAATACCTCAGTATACTACAAGCCGACAGATGCCCACAGCTACCTCCTGTATACCTCTTCTCATCCTCGGGCCTGTCGTGACTCCCTTCCTTTTTCACAACTTTCTCCGCCTCCAAAGCCGTTGACTTTCAATCAACTTACGAGCAAATGAGATGTTGGATTTCTTCCGTAACAGACTTTATCCAGAACATGTTCTCACCTCTGCTCTCCAACGTGTGCTCCCCATCTCTCGTCAGGAGGCCCTCAAACCTCACCATAAATCCACTTCGGATAGAGTCAAATTAATCTTGACCCATCACCCTCACAGTACTACTGTCAAACAGATCCTTTTCCGCCACCTCCCTATCCTCCAAGCAGAGCCTGTGACCCAAGAAGTATTCAGTGAAGCACCTTTGGTGGCATATAGACGTGACAAGAACTTGAAGGATCTTCTTGTTCACAGCCGTCTCCCAAAGGAGAAATGCCACTCACTTTGGCACACTACCCTGTGGTCGGACACGATGCAACACGTGCAAGTATGTCATCTCAACCCAGAAGGTGTCCTTTCCTAAGGCTACGTACACCATCACTAGTAGCTTCACGTGTGAATCGCGCAATGTCATTTATACGATCATATGTAAACGTTGCTGCAAAACCTATATTGGCCAAACAGGCAAACGACTTGGGGACAGATTCAGCCAGCACTTAAATGACATCGCTCAGCAAAAGTGTCCACACCAGTTGCTATACACTTCAATGGTCCTGACCACCATGGTCCCATCGACATCCAGGTCACAGAGATCCGATCCTGCTCCTCTGACACTGCCAGCCGAGAACAGCTTGAGAACCGTCTTATCCACCGCATGGGGTGTCTAAAACCAGCCGGTCTCAACACTTTTCACACCTTTATCTGAGTTCACCCTTTCCTCTCTTGCTCTATTTTACTCTTTCCACTCTTATCCTATTCTTCTATTTGTATGCCATATACATTTTTTTTATTTCATATTTATTTATCTCCCACTCATTCTGTCCTCTTCTATTTCCAGTCCCCACTTTTATCACGTTGGGTAGTTTATTGTCCGGTTTCGTTTTTTAGTTTTTTAGTATGTATTGTGTACATCCGGCGGCGGAAGTCACTTTCTGTTCAGCCACGCGCTCATCAACAGACAGCGATTTTGATAGAATTTCGGTTCTTGCCTTCAGGGAAGTACCCCCCCAGTTTTTATTTATTTAGTTTGTATGTGTCCTATCTAGCCTTCACTTTCTTTCCTTTCCTGACGAAGGCCTTGTGGCCGTAACGTAGACTATTTTTCTTTGTCCTTTTGTCCTCGTAAGACGAATCACCTTTTTTCGATTTTTTTTTTCAAACCCATCCTCTTGTGTTATGTCGTCCTTCTGCGCTTGCCGTAACTCTGCCTTGCTACACAGAAAATGTCGAGTTGAGGTACGGGTTATCAAAATGTTGGCTGTTGGGTACTCTGCTCAAACTGCTCTTAACTGGGGCAGTTTCATCACTTCTGGTTGTCCGGATTATGGCGAATCGAGCAATCTTCTACACAGAATTTGACAAAATCGTGTCGCAAATTCCTATGGCTAAGAAGTAAATTCAAAGAAATATCTTATTCTACTTCTTCCTCGTTCGTCCTAAAAAAACTAAGTATGCTTGCGTTGTCGTGTCCGTTTACAGCGGAGTTGCGATAATTGCTCCACCTTTCGGCCGACACATTTAAACTTCAGCACAACATTTTTTTGCGGACACGGGTAGTGCCTTCCCTCTTCGATCCTACTCTCTCAGCCTCAGCCAGACTGCAGTGAAGCTGCCTTTTCCAGAGACCACCACTTGGAGGTGCAGTAGAGTCTTTTGTCCAGCTCTGGTTCGCTGACCCTGGCGCAAGCAGTCAAGCAATGAAAAGCTGACTGCCATTCATCTCGTTTGCTGCGTCTTTGTCAATTTCAAAGAAATTATGCCTTACCAGGCCATATGAACCTTTAATGGGATGGGGTAGGGTTAAATGCATTTCTTGCATTAGGCGGGTGCGAAAAGGGAGTGGGGCAACTAAACTTCTCTTATTCCCCAACCGTCTAACAGATCCCACGTTTATCCCTGTAAAATGCTCCCTGAGGAGTATGGCGTGGAAGTAATTGCCATACAGTTTAGAATAGGGAAGGCTTTTAGAGTATTACCGGTCCTTTGTGCCTGCTTCAGCTCCGAAATATTCAGGCCGTTTAAAAGTAAGAGCTCAGGGGCCCGCAGTGGAGCGTTTCTTGTGTTCCTCAAAAATCTCTTGTGTCGACTTGGAGTCACGGGAGGGATCTCCAGAAACACATATTTCCTCCCTAAGATCGAGAGGTTTGACCCTAAATCGTCTACACCAGTGCATTGATTTTGCCCCTTACATATCGGGTTGAAAACATCAATTTTCCGAAACTGCAAGAAGATCAAGATGCTTTATGCTCTTCCGGGGGAGCCCTGTATGTCTGCAGTTTCACCAGTATACTGGTGGGCCTTCATCAAAGATGGGGAAACCAAAGGGGAATATTCGAGACCCGAATCATACAAGCACCGTATGGTTTTGGTTACTCACGGTTACTTGCTCCCAGTAATTTGAAGGGTAACTATGATTTTGTTCATATGCCCCTGGGGGTCCTATAGCTTTCTTATCGCCCCCTGATCAGGCACCTGCCCACATTATAAGGGCCTGTCTTAGCCCTCCTTACTACAGTCCGATGTGAAGTACTTGTCAGATTGCACGCCTTACCAATTATAGTCCTTCAGTTTTCACTGGGCTGAATTGCTCATGTTTCAGCTTATGGTGATTGTGGTTGTTGTTTTGCGAGCTGTTGCTGTTGTGTCGTCTTGTGTGAGGTATTGGTCGCACTCTTGGAGTCAGTGAAGGGGCGCTCACTCTCGTTTGGGATGACTATCGTGTGGGCGCTTTTTTGCTGGGGTCACTTCCGACTGTGTCGCATCTGGTACCGGGTCAGCAAACAGTACCACCTGATCAAGAGTTTCGGCCTAGTGCCAGCCACAAACCGTCTCATGTCTGGGATTAAGCGAGAAACAACTAGCATAATAATTTCTTTAATCCCTTCCGTCGCCTCATGATCTCCACTCTATAAGTAGATTAAGCGAATCCCTCAATCTACTCCTTATCGATATAATATCTTGTAATAAAAAAAAAAAAAATAAATCAAAACGACATAAAAAAAAATAAATAAAAAAAAATAAAAAAATTATAATTAAAAAATAAGATCTAAAAGATAAAAATAATTTAAAAATAAAATTAAAAAATAAGAAGATAAAATAATATATTAAAACTAAGGAATCTCCTCAAATATATACGACCAAATACATAGCAAGAAATTCTTTTCTGCTTTAAAAATGTAAATTAATGTATAAATTAAAAATTACAGGTAATATACAAAAAACGCCAAAAGACCCAATGATCCAAACCCTAAACCGCACATTATAAAATAAAACCCATTAATTAGCTAAAAGACCAAAGCGTCAAAAAATCTTACCCTCCCTAAAATAAAAAATAACATATTCCTAAAAACCTGCTTCACCACATACTTGCCCCTCCGCGCCCACCCACCAGATCTCATAGTCTTATCATTATAAGGATATCAGACAGAGAACACGGAAAAACAAAAAAAAATCAAAATAAATAAAAATAACGAAATTAAATAATATTATGTGCCGTGCGCAATTAAAAAAATAAATCAAATAAATAAACAAAAATAAAAAAAAAATAATTAGCATAACCAAAATATAAAAACAATAATATAATATTATAAAAAATATAATAAAAAAACTTAATAAAGGATCGCTTGTTTTTTGCTTGTGTTTTTTTAGTTTTCTTTTTCGTTCTTTTTGTCTCTTTGCTTTCCCGGAAATTTGCCCTGAAACGTTTGTGCGTTCAACTGAAGACGTTTGAAGCAGGGTTTTTTTTATAAACAAATCAATCATAATTGTTTTCTTCTTCCCGGTGCCATTTTGAGGAAGACGTCGTTTCGCAGGTCCTCGCAGACTCTGATATAGCTTCATGTTGTATCTCTGTCTATCTAATCCATAGGTGGCATCTAAAGACTCAAACTTAGCAAGGTAAATGTTCTATTTCCTCAGAAGCCTCTGATTAATACATATAACTGAAAAGAGGCCGCGCTTGGAACTACCACGTGAGAAATATTCCCCGCATCACAACCTTGAGAGCTCCCCGACCCATTAGTGCAGAGATAGAATTGATTCTTCTTCCTTCAATCTCTGTTTCTTTAAGTATGAGTGCGTGAGCTCTGTCCGCTTGTTTCCTTCACTTCTGCTCTGTCGGCCGGTTCCTTCTCCTTAGCCAATGCCCTTTCCGGCCTCCTTTTCGGCCTTTACTCTGTCAGCCTGTTCCTAATTGCTACTTGTCTAAAATATAATTAGCCGCTCTAATCTCTAATGTCAAAATACTAGCTGACTAAAATTATAAAATACACAACACCAATAACAACAACATAAATAAGGCTTCAGCAATGGACAGTTTTTTTCCTCTTCCAATTATTTGTTAACGGCGTTTTTTTATGTTATCACTTATTACTTTACTCCTTACAATATTTCACCTTATATATTTATTCATGCAAAAACGTATGAGCAGATTTATATGCTAATATCTAACAATACCTCTTTCAGTACCCTAAAATTTTATGTCAGTGTTCTAGGGGAATTAACAATCAAGTTACTTAATAAAGACGGGTTCGCAATTGTGATTTATCACAAATGCCCCATCCGAGTTCAGTCCCAAGACGAGACCACAATTGTCACAGATTGCCCTCCCCTGCTTTGCAGTATTGGTCCAACAGTGACCAAAACTCAAGAGTATCTAATATTGTGCTGCCAATGTATCTACCAACACACAAGATTGCTCTTGGCAGAGATGTTTGATATGAGTAAATATCATATCATGTTTTTTATTCGATCACTTCCTGATATATATTGTTTACACACGGTATCCCGTGGTTGCAGGAATTGACGTCTTGACTCCTGCTTTGAATTGACAGCAGACGTCAGTTTTGATTTGGGACAAGCTAGCGTCTCTAACCGGCAGTCTGCTTGTGTCGTTTGACTAATATGCATGGAATGTGTCCAGTATGGGACCTGATTCTAGAATGTGTTTTAATTGCCTTTGGGCATCTTTATATTGCACCTGCAGAGATCGATTACCATCACTGCCTTATGCTTTCATTAACAGTAAATGTCAGATTAGTCTTAGCAGTGGTGTATGGAATTCTTGGGCATGCGTAAGTTGACTGTTCCATTAAAAAACTGAGAGTATCAGAATCAAGGACAGTAGAGACATGTGCTAGTAAAAGCTACGATGTCATATCATACTCAAATGGAGTAACGTGTTAATAAATATTTGTGAATCGTGCCAAGAAGTTAGGCCTTGTTACTGAGTACCTGAGGTGCGGGCCAGGGAGATTGTGTGTGACTGGCCAAACTTAAATATATATACTATAATTCCTCAAACGGAATATGCAAGGACAACCCTGGAGAGTACTCAGCAGGCCACGGTAATAAGGAGTGTCAAGCCTGAAGTCTAATGCACTCTTACCACAGGACGTCGGGAGGACGGTTCCTGAAATAATAATAATTCCCTTAAAATTACCCCGCACCAGATGTAGATATAAGATTAATTACACTTCTACCTTAACGGAGCGTCGTTCACAAGATATTTCCAGAAGTCACGTGCAATGGTCATTGGGCTGAATAATTGATAAAGCATTATATCTGGTTCGTCGCCTTTTGTGAAGGTTTTACGCAATAGTTTAGCCCGTTCAAGCCCCCAGTTGGTGTAATCCAACGACATCCCTCTTATAAGTAATAACTATGTTTAGAGGTATACATATATATATATATATATATATATATATATATATATATATATATATATATATATATATATATATATATATATATATATATTTATTTATTTATTTATATATTTATATATTTATATATTTATATATTTATATATATACACACAAAATATTCTGGCTCTTACGTTTCCTTTCATACATATAAAACTTAAGCGACTTTGAATGTTTAGTTTTAAAACAACATGTAACAATTTTAATAATGAATTAGTCTTAAACAGTTTAAAATAAATATGGAAAGATAGGTGAAATTTAGATACACGTTTTCGTCACGGAGACGTAGGTGAGGATTTATCAAAAGTATGTTGCTTTCGCCTATTTCACAAGAAACTTAACTCTTCCTGAGTCCTGCAGCTGTAGTTCATCAATTCTGTGATGACGAAAGCCTTCTCCACACACTCTTCCATTGTAGGTGGTTAGGGTAGATGCTTTTCTCTCAAAATAGCGGCGTTAGTACCACAAATCGTCTGATGGCGTGTAACCACGAACTTTAGAAAAATAGAAAAGCAAATGCCTTCTGCTAAGTGCATTTGTATGGATCACTCTAACAAGCTCACGCTCACTTTGTCCGCCCACCAATGTTTAACTCTCAGAAGAATTTAATTCTCAAGCTCGCACAACGTAACTCCGAGAAGATGGTTAAAATTCACAAATATTACTCTGGAGATTAACGGGTAACATGTGTCTGGACAGTGAGAATATGATTTTTGTCGGAACTAACATTAACGAGTTACATACATCTCAAAAATGATGTTACACTTGAAGTATATATAATGTAATCATCACTCATTAATGCTTCAGTCGAAGCCCAGGGGCTACCTCTGCTGTCGGGTTTCCGCACGACTAGTCAGAAACAATCACCAGCTCTTGCAGTAGTGGTTCATGCTTATACTGTTTTCATATGTTGAGGTTGCCAGCCTCATATATAACACCTAGCAAGAAACCTGTAAAATTTACTTTAGTAAATAAATTGTTTACACTTCTTCTTCTTCTTCGATCCTTAACCACCGACCGTCAAAGCAGTCAGTGGCCATCACGCCTAGTGGCGTCTTGTAGGGCAACAACAAATTGATTCCACTTTGCACGGTCGGTGGCCATCCTTCGTACAGTGCCCCAACTCTGGTTCATTCTTTGCATCTCAGCCTCCACAGTCCTCCGCCAAGTTGTTTTTGGTCGGCCTCTCTTTTCGCTTTCCTTCAGGGGTCCAAAGCATAGCTGTTCTTGTGATGGCATCGGGGTCTCTTCTGAGGACATGACCAACCCAGCTCCAGCGTCTGCCAGCTATGATGGTGTGCATGTCCTCTTGCTTGCTACGAGTAAGCAGATCTTGGTTGGTGATGGTGTTCGGCCAAAAGATTCGGTGAATTTTTCTTAGGCATGTTGTGTGAAAAGAGGACAATTTTGACATTTCCTTCTCTGTGACTCTCCAGTATTCCGCACCATAGAGAAGCACAGAAAGCACGCAACTCTGGTATAATCTTAATTTTGTGCTTGTGCTGTATTGGGAGGACTTCCAGATGTTATTTAGGCTAAAGAAGGCTGTTCTTGCCTTATTCATTCTGATGTTGATGTCTTTGCCTGCCCCACCGTCTGGTGTTACTATGCTTCCTAGGTATGTGAAGGTATCTGTCTGTACCAGTTGCTGATTCCTTACAGATATGGGCTCAGGGTTGCTCACATTGAGCGTCATGACCTCAGACTTCTTTAAATTGATGTTCAAGCCCACCTGCTGGCTAAATTTATTAAGTCTATCCGTTTTTTCCTGGATGTGTTGATGTGAATGTGCCAGCAGTGCAATGTCATCTGCATATTCCAGATCTTCCAATGTAGAAAATGTAGTCCATCTTATTCCTCTTGGACTGCCCTCTGTTGTCTGGCGCATCACCCAGTCTATGACTGTTAAAAATAGAGTGGTTGATAAGGGGCATCCCTGTCGAACTCCTGTCTTCACCTCAAAGGTTAGGTTGTTCTGCCCAACACTACACGTAAAGTTGGCATAGAGGCTTTTTATGATTGACACTATGCAGCTTGGAATTCCATAAGCCCTCAGTATTTTCCATAAACTGTCCCTATGTATGCTGTCAAAAGCCTTTTCAAAATCAACAAAATTTATGTAAAGCTGTCTTTGCCATTCTGAGCACTGCTCTATAATGTTCCTGAGAGTGAATATATGGTCTAACATCTTCTGTTCTTTCTAAATCCTGCTTGTTCTTTCTTCAGTTTGTAGTCTACTGCCTTTGAAATTCTCTGTATAATTATCCTGCCTAGTATTTTGCTGGGTGTTTACACTTACAGAAGCATTTTTGGGAATACACAATCTTCTTGCACAGATTTAGACTGGACACAGCTCTGTATTAGAAGCTTCGAAATCACTTAGGTCTGGAAATTAGAGTTAATTCTTCTGACTCCGGGTGTTCTGCAGAATCACTGGCCTGGAAAAATTTTTGTTTAATTCCTGTATGACTTGTGATCACATTTCTTTGTCTCCAGTCTTGTATTTAACAATGCGTATATACTTGTAATTTCCTAAGTTTGCCCAATACTCGATCTGTTTCTTATAGTTGTGGAATTTGTAAGTCCACTGTCTCCTTTTTCTTTCTGGCTTTAAGAGTTGCTAGTCTGACGTTTGCGCTGCAGTGTGTGTACTGACTTTGATTTCACTACATTATATCTCACAACCCTCAGTTCAAATTCCAGCTGTGTTTCCGACTAATTTCCCAATGAGACGTATTGTATATTCCGGCCTCTCAAATCAACCAATCCAATCGAATCTCGTTCAGCACTACGTGGGTAAGGGTGCTTCAAATTCAAAAAAAATACCCTCACGTGTTTCAAAATATTAATATCTACGCATGACCTCTTCGTATCGTTGCGTCAGACTTTCACCGGCACCTTCGAACAACTCATAAACAACATCTGTGATTTCATTTGATGTCCAGATGCTACCTATCGCCTATATTGTCTCCCCAGACAGATTATCGTGATCATCCCCACACAGGGATGATCACGTTGAAACGATAACGCATCTAGCACCTGTGTAATCTGTCCACCTCAGACGGCTATCTCAGACAATATTGGCTTCTATAGATGTTGATCGGTCGAGCCTGTCTTTTCATGATAAGAATCTCGCTCGCTGACCAGTGATAATGAATGGGTATTATTACAATAATACTCTAGTTCACCTGGCGGAACGTAAATAAGTCTGATGAGTGATAAAAAGGATAAAGAAGTCCCATAGCAAATACTTCCGTAGGGGAGTGGAGTGCTAGAGACTTTCCCCTACTAGATTCAGCATAAAGAGTAAAGAATGGCACATAAAATATGCCACATAATAATGACAGGGGAGAGAAAAATAAGAAAATATCACTCGCACGGGAATGTAATGCAATCCTACGGAAGTGGACTTGTGATCGCACAAAAGTAAAGTCACATAAATCACATTTGTAAGACTTCAGTGTAGAAAAACGTAAAATGTAATACTTAATGTAACGAGGATGAAAATACTGTTAACTGTACCCAGAAGGCTGATATTGACTGGATCTTTAAAACCTTGCTTGACAAAACAGATAATGTTGATGATATTGGACCCAACACCAAAAATGTCTATCGCTTGGCACACAACAGTAAAAAGGAAATACTGAAGAATCTGTGTTTTCCCGTCATCTAACAAAGTATTCGACGCCTTTTCTGTATTTGACCCCTCGATGACAGCTGTGAAGTATGAAATATTTCCGTGCTTGTGAAACATGACGCGGTAGAGTTTATCAGTCAGTAGTCAGTAATTGCTATTTTGTTTAAACCCAAGGTAAAGGTCGTATTCTTCAAAAAACTGGAAATTTTTTTGTAAAGTAGCATTTGACTGCGTATTTCTGTCTCTCTGTCGCCCTTTAAGTTTGTATCTGAAAACACAAATAAGTATTCAGAAATGCATATAACATAGGACGATTTAATTTTTGGCGTCTTATAATAAACGCTATAAGTTTATCGGTAACTTCATATATATATATATATAGTTAATGGCTTTTCGAGTTCATTGTACATTAGTAATACGTTGGAGTGATAATGCATAAACACACAGTCTTTCATATATACTATCCTCAAGATAACTCCATATCTTGTATTGAACATTATGCATTTACAGAAAATAAATCTCATTAACGTAGCAGGCAGTAGCATAATACAAACTCAATTATCCAGGCTCCAATAAATAGCAAAAGCTTCTCGTTGTTCTGTCGCTAGAATGGACATGTACGTGGTATGCTCATTTGAGTAATAACTCTTTCACAGCAAATATACTGGCAACACATACAGGATCTCTCCTCGAATATAATAAAGGCTTTAGGCATGCCTGTTCATATTGAATGAGCACACAGATACGATTATAATCATATTGATCATAGAACACATTCAGCCGCGTCAACGGAGTGACACAAAGATCACAAAAAACACAGTTGCCTTGAAGGCTGACATAAGAAGATTGTTGTAACCACGCATGCGTCACGTGTGGCGACTAGCACACGTCATTATTCTTAACAAGTGACGTCATGCATTCGTGCATTCTGAAGGAGTGTTATGCCGTATAGAAACAACATAAAAAAGATTACTTTAAGTTTTGAGCACCACAAATGTTAATGTTAGTGTTAATCAGAATCGATGTAATTGCACTCGGGCAAACCCATAGGTGCTCAGCCAATGTCGAAGGGTATAACATTAAAAGGATCTCGTTACACGCCAATTGAGGCATATTGTGAATATGGTGTTAGGCCGATATTTTCTAGACCATCGGCACACTAGGGGTGATGTGGTCAGCATCACGCCGGCCGCCTTAACCTTCCCAGAAGTTGCTCTGGTACAAAATTGATGCTGGTCAACCCAGGAGCCGTTTGTGGCTTAAAATAATCCAACTTCATCTGGGGATCGAACCATGGACCACTGAGCACGGAAGCCAGTGAACTAACCACTATGCTAGTCGAAGGGTATGAGTGCTAATTTTTCCTCTTGCGCGCTGGTTGTATACACGCCGGATGCGTCCTATCATACGTCCATCCCTGCTGGTCTTACATTTGATGCCAAATTCCAGCAATCTTAGCCTTGATGATTCATCGATTGCAGTGTCATTCTCTAACATGCGATCATGAATTGCCTTCAGTATTTCTCTCTTATCCATGTTTAACTCACCTTCTATGGGTGCTCTTGAATCTAATATGTCCGCTCTTTCATTGCCGCGTACCCCTGCATGACAAGGACAGTAGATCCATATCAGTTCTTGAAGATTCGATGCTTATATATAGGTTTTCCATTCATGTCGGAGCCATCTATTTTGGACCTTTCGAAGCATGGATTGGGAGTCTGATACAATAACTGCCTTTGTTAATTAAGTCGCAGAAGTAACTGCCTCTACCTCCATTCTCATGCTGGAGGTTGTTATCATGTAAGCAACGCTATGTTCAGCGACGGTTCTGATTTATTACCACGCTGATTTATTACCACGGATTACAGACCCATCAATGTAGACAGTGGCATAATCATCCGCAGCATTATCATTTATCAGCTGATCAATCTCCAGCTCTACTCTCCCACTAGCCCACGTTCTGCACTCTCTACCAAAGCTTTTGACGATTTGCTGGTAGTTCATCCAGCTCCCATCTGACTTACTCCATTCGTCTCCCTTGAATATATTTGCAACTGTGGTCCACTGTCTAATAGTCTCCTCAGCATGGGCCATCCATGACATCCCCCTCTTCATTGTTGCTACTTTGATGTCAGCTATGGGATGCCTTTTGTCTGTGGTTACTAGCATATACGCTTTTAACTGGGCCATCGTATATCTGGATCTAATTGATAGCAATCCAAGCAAGTGCCGCATCATCGCAATGGGGGTATCTAGCGTACAGCCCAAGACTATACGCATCCCTTCATTTTGAATGCTTTCCAGTCGTTCACATTGTGATATTGACAGCGTGAGTATTCTCAGGCCATACTCGATTGCAGACAAGATATGCTGATGATACAGGAGAGACAGTAGTCTCTGCTCCAAGTGCGCTGCCGCCATTGTTTTTCGGGCTGCCAGAACTTTCTTGCATTTCTGTTTGATGTGATCGACATGGTGCGTGTATGATAGCCCACGATCGAATGTTACTTTAAGAAATTTCAACTTGTTCTGCCTTTCAATTTTCTGTCCACTGAGAGTAATGTCTGGAAGATCTGCTTTCAATATGGAGTTGTTCAAGGAGCACCAAAGCACACAGGCTTTGTTGGAATTGACCTTAGAGCTGGTTTCATCGCACCATTTAGAAACTGCCTGAAGTGTCTCATGTCTGCTTTTAACCATTTCACGTCAATCTGAACCAGTCCTGTAAATGAGCAAGTCATCGGCAAAAATTAATGTTCGTCCCAAACCTGATGGTTGGATTGCAGCTATTTTTGCCGTATGGATGTTAAACAGCACCGGTGATAACAGAGAACCCTGGGATAATCCCGGGCAAATGTGCATTGGTTCTGATGTCCATGTTCCAAACGAAATGCAACTGCTCTCTCAGTTAAGGCAGCTGCTATCCACCTTGTTAGTCATGGGTTTACACCACATTCCATTACACAGTCCATCAAGGTTGGAAGGTCAACACTGTTGTAAGCATCCTCTAGGTCAATTGTCACAGCCACCGTTTCATGTTTACCCGGAAACCCTCATACACATCGTACGCAAATGTTCCAGCGTTACCCCATGTTACTTTTATTGGTTTATAACTGCCCAGGGTGTCAGGGAGGATGTGTGCCTTTTCAAGGTGGTTCATTAATTGTCTCACCATTATCTTCTCAAGTAATGTGCCTTAGACATTCTGCAATGTGATGATTCGATAGCTGCTAAGCAGTGTGGGGACTTTACTAGGTTTAGGAAGTGGCCGTAGGTAGCCAATTAGCCAGTCATCCGGCACCGCAGCATTCTGTATACATGTGTTAAAATCCATCACTGCATGCATAATGCCTCTGTCATCACGCTCTCTGATGTGTTGATACTGTACATCACAGGACCCAGAGCACCTTTATCCGTCTGAGTGATATACCGACTGAGTATAAAGCACGTCGAGCACCACAAAGCAACACAATATAGTAATAATAAAAACATTTAAAAAAAAGTAAAGGATCCCGTTACACGTCCAATTGAGGCATAATGGGAATATGGTGTTAGGCCCATATTTTGTCGACCGTCGGCACACTAGGGGGTGATGTGGTCAGCATCACGCCGGCCGCTTTAACCTTCCCAGAGTTGCTCTGGTACCCATTTAGGGCTGGGTTAATTAGTAATAATAAATTGCATATAAATGTAAAAAGAATATAAAACTTAAAAGCAAATTAAGACAGCAATATTTCACAATTGTAACAGCATTTATGGTAGTTTTGTCAATTAGTGCTTACTAAGTAAGGGTTTAAGACCAGAAGTTATACTGATAAAGATGACTATTTGGTTTCCTAGATTCAACTTTAAAATTTTGTATAATTATTTTGGCTAGGTGTCTTTCTATTTGAAACGTCGACTGCATTATTTTGGAAAGACTTTTGAATAGTCACTTTGAGTCTGCTTTTAAGTAATATCCTGTACTTCACAATTGTATATAATTTGATATTGCGATAATTTTTCTCAAAAGTGTTAGCTCTTGATGGATAAAAAGCTTGATTATTTGAGATTATTGTGGTGTAAAATCGACATTATTGCTTTGAGGACACCCCCTCATACGTCTATCCCAGCTAGTTTTACTTTTGCTGTCGAATGCCAGGAGTCTGGGTTGTGATGAATCATCCATCGATTGCAGTGTCATTCATTAACTGGCTATCATCATTAATTGTCCTTACTTTCTCTCCTTTATCCTATATATGTCCTGACTATAAGTGCTCTCGTGGCTAGTCTGTCGGCTCTCTCATTGCCTTGTACTTCTTCATGATCAGAACAGTAGACCGGCACCAGTTTCTGAAGAGTTGAGGCCTGTATGAATGTTCTCCAGTCATGGCGCAACCATTCATTCCTGGTACAATAACTACGCAGGCATTATATAGCTACTGACTTTAATCTTTGGGGCACTGTTACCATAATGCCTGCGTCACCAGCACACTCCTATATGGCAGCGAGACCTGGACACCTATGCTAAGCAAGAAAGAAGGCTCAATACCTTCCATTTGCGGTGTCTACGCCGCATCCTCGGCATCTCGTGGAAAGATAAAGTGACAAATGTCGAGGTATTGTCACGTGCTGGCCTTCAAAGTATGTATACGCTGCTTAGACAGCGCAGACTTCGCTGGCTTGGCCATGTTCGCCGCATGGAAGATGGTCGCATCCCAAAAGATATCTTCTACGGACAATTAGCAGATGGCAAGAGAACAGTTGGGCGACCACAGCTGAGGTTCAAAGATGTGTGCAAGAGAGATATGAGGGCACTGGACATGGATCCAGCAGCATGGGAGGATGAAGCTGCCGATCGCACTAAGTGGCGATGCTATTTACGGCACCACCTCAGATTGGGCGAAGAGAGGCTCACACAAGAAGCAGAGGTGAGGAGAAAACGTCGAAAGGAGCACCAGGAAAATAAGCAGCTGGGGGCTGCCACCTCAGGGGCGCATTCCCATAGTCAGTTATGACTGAAGGGGCTATTATAACAATAACTACCCTGGTTATAGGAGATACTAAAAACAAGCAGAGAGCGAAATGAATTTGATGTAAAATGTGTTTAGGATAACTTTACGGAGTGCTCTATATGTTCGTAAACCACTGACCCGCTCTACGACTTATTCTCTGCCAGAGAGGTGGGATTCAGACTTATAAGTTAATGGTGCTAATGAAATTCTGATAGCTGATATAATTCCCTCTACATAACCCTTTACTAGAAGATGTACATATAATTAGTGCTGATTCTTTGTTGCTATGCATATCATCTATCATTCTTAGGTAATTACTGTTCATATTTTTGCTCCAAGCGTTTTAAGGGATTATTTCGTTTCCTGTTTCGAGCAAAATACGACAGACTGTTGTGCATCAATGCTGGCAATTTCTGAAAACAAAACGATGAAATTACTATAATAATTAAAGCAGAGAAACTCGGGGCGAATAATTTAATATTATCAGGTGGTGGAGAAAGAATTCAACAGTCTGAATTGAAAAATATAGACATTTCAATTGATTTAACTAGACGTTGTCACGCATACGACATAATTTCGATACAAACTCATTTCAGAAACGTCAGGTTGTCATGACGAAGCTAAAACAATGCATGCCGTACTGAGTTTAACCGTTGCTAACTGGGTGTATTCTTTAACCATAATGCTCATGAAATCCAGTAATTTAAAGTAATGAAAAAACACATAGCAGACTATATTTTATGTGAAATTAAATTGAGCTTGCCTCTAAAGTTTCGAGTCAAGACTATAATAAGACAGCCATTTTGTCGGCTGCTAATTGTCAGACATGTCTGGTCTGTCAGTTGTGATCAATAAAACTGCTGAATAACGTTAGTGCTGTAAAGAAATATATATTAATATACTTATATATTTCACTATATCTAAACAAGAAATTTTACAAATAAACATTTGTAAGAAATACGAGATGTGATTTGATCACGTCAAATGTAATGGAAATGACGTATTATAAAATGGTAACCGTAAGAAAACTGAACGGAATTATAATGAGGTAGTGCCTATGGTAGCTATTATTGTTAGATAAGGATAAAGTCACATATTTTCTTCAGAAAAATAGAAAAGTGAGAAAAAACAAAGGTAAAGAAAGAGTAAAGAATATATAAAATAAACCTACTAGTAACTCCAGTCACATAAAACACAGATTCAGTCATAAAAGCATTTCGAGGAAAGCAGTTTGAAACAAGTTTAATTTTATTTGGCTTTTCAAGTAATCGCTTCGCCCACTGATTCTTAAACTCTTGAATGGTTCAGCCACGAGTGAATGGTATTGTTTTGGGCGTACATGAAACTAGAGGGGTGAATGAAGGGTGAATAAAACATGAATGGTGAATGACTTAATTTACTCAGATATTTATATGTTTTTCTATACTTCAAAAAGGCAACGTCATTAAAGGGGTTAGTAAGCTCTCTTCGATTTTTAATGGCAGTTAAGCTGGAAATGTGAAATGTTTATTCTCTCTACCTTATAGTTTTATAATTTCAAAGTAGCAGGATATTGCCCAAATTTACTGTAATATAATCTTCTAGGGGAAACCGAAGAGCTAGTGGGATCAAAAATTTATAAAAGGCAACACTCGACGATCGCTGTAGATAACCGTTGAACTGTAAATTTACTTCCTTTTTTTTTCAATTAAGCTGCTTTTCTGCTAGAATAAGAATTCTATGAGCTTATATATATATATATATATATATATATATATATATATATATATATATATATATATATATATATATATATATATATATATATATATATATATATATATATATACTGAAGCACATTAAAAACGCACCACTATTATATATACTGATGCCGAGAAGATGGAAAACAAAAGTGTGGGAATGGATTTTCCCCGTTGATTGTCCTGTCCTATCACCAGACATGGTCCCCTATAGAACATCTGTGGGACGAGCTTGGACGCAGAGTCTACAGGCAAGGTTCTCCAGCTAATCTGCAACAGCTCGAAGCTGCTCTTACACGTGAATGTGACTTGATTCCCCGGAATTTCCTTCAGAGACTTGTGCGTTCTATGCGAAGCAGCTGCCAAGCTTGTTTGCAAGCACACGGGGGACATACCAGATTGTAGTGAAGTGAATCCGTATAACAACACGCTCAAAGTCCCCGCTCAAAACGAACTAGATATCGTAGTTTTAAATCTATAAATAACTACAGTATTTGAAATTTGTCTGAGGGTCCCGTCAAATTTACCGCCAACAATTTAACTAGAGTATTTGAATTTTTCTAAGAAACAAGTTAAAAGTTACTACCCCTCACACACCCACCCCAATATTTATCGAAGAACGTAGTAAAATTTAACAACCAATCAAATCGTTACCTCTTTTTTGTAAGGACAAGAAAATTTTGGTTGAAGTGGAAATAATGCCTATTTTGGGTTTTTGACGTTCTTATCATATTCTTATCCTCCTTCTCCTCCACATAATCACCGACGTCGTCCTTATCATTCTCCTCATCTTCATCCTTCTCCACATCATCCAGTTAAAGTTCTGTTTTGAAATTTATAACTGTTATAATACATTACCCTAGACACTTTGCCAAATAACAACACACAGATAACATACTCTTGGTGAGATCTCAAGAGGTAGCAGATAGGGACCCAGAGAATTTCATCATCATCATTCCTTACTCTGGGAACTTACATAGCTGGACCTTACCTTGATTGTCTATACACCCTTGCTCTTTTCAGAAAAGGGGGTATTTCTTATAAGACCCGTCTCTTATCTGGCACTATCCTAGTATCCTCTGATACATCAATTTGTCCAGGATATCCTATAATTAGTAACATCAAAACCTCTTATCAGATATTGGGGTCCTATCCGGGATTATTTTTCCACCATACCCTGGGACTTTTACTGGTGGAAATAATAGATAAATAAATATAAAATACAATTAAATAACTTGTGGTGAAATTGGATGAGCTGTCATTGCTTATAGTTAATTAAGTTAGTAATATTTGCTAATTTATGATATAAGTTGTTAATAAATTGTGTACAAGTGAGAGAATGGCAGACTTGGCAAAATTTAGATCTGCAGCAGTGCAGGCAGCAAAGTACTTTGGCCTGAGTGGGGACGCGATGATTCAGTACGTTACTTCTGAATGTGACAAATTTATAGATAGGGAAGATAGGAGGTTAGCTGAAGAGAAAAGATTACAATTAGAGGCTGATAGGGAGACTAGGAGATTGGAGGCTGAAAAGGAGGCTAAAAGATTGCAGAAGGAGGTTGAGGAAAAGAGATTGCAGATGGAGGCTGAAAAGGAGGCTAGACAGATGGAGGCAGAGGAAAGGCGTTTACAAAGAGAGCATGAATTAAGACTAAAAGAAATGGAACTTCAAGGACATATTCCAGAAAATGTAAACAGCCCAACCTTCTATGATCATTTAAATGCAAGCCATGATGGAGCAACTGGAGCTCATGACTTAAACTCAACACGTTTCAGAATGGCAGAAAAGCCACAAGAAAAGCCTAGATCTGCAGTGTAGATAATCCCAAGGAGTCTTCAACTTGGTGTTGGCTGCTAAAGAGCGAGAAGCTCAGGAGTTCTAGTTAAACAACATCAACAACGACATTGTTAATATTGTTTGCCAACAACAGGATAATAAAGAAAGAATTGCAGTTTTGTTGAAGTCGCAATATAAGTGATCACAAAGACATTAACAACGATGTTTCTAACAGCGACTACAATAAAAACCACGCACTGAAATCAGGGGTAACTGAATGTAAAAACCACAAACCTGTTTCATATATTAGGTAAATGACCACAAGCGTGCAGATTGCATTGATAATCAAGTTATTAATATGATAATTTTTTTTTTTAAAATAAAGTTTTGCCTCTTTTGGCGAGGTGCATCCCGTTCAACCAAGTCGGTTATGTTAGGGCGCATGTCCATACATAAAAGACCCTTAGGTCTGGGGTTGTCTCATGAATATGATAAGGACATAAATAGATAAAGACAATTAGAGCTTGCAGAAGAAAAAGTCAGACGTAAAGTGTTGTTCTACAGTACGAGAGCTTTGACGAAAACAACTACAATTTATTCATCAACGCAATGCCTGTCCGCATGACTTCTTTATCATTTTCATTTATTTCACCAGTTCTTTTCTCCATGTGTGTTTCCTTCTAAATCTCTTACCCTGAGGTTTCCAAGACAAGGAAAGTCTGATAATTATATCAACATTTTTCCTCAATTTGTCCAGTCCATTCTCATTCATTTGATGCTTGTATTGATTGCTGTGCAGCTTTCCAGAAGACTAAAAACACTGCAATGGTAAAAATGTAGTTTTGACTTGACTAAATTGTCCATAACACCAGGTAGACGTGGCACGATAGTCGACGAGCTCTTAATTAGGTTTTGACACATTTTTTTCCCTTCTTAGTCTTGACACTTATATTTATTTGTTCATTATTATGTTGTCATTTCACTTTCTTTGTCTGCTTTTCCAGTCGTCATGTCGACAATTATGATCAATAATTTGTATTGTTTACTTTTGATTAACACTTTGTTTTTAGCTTCTTTCCTTGTCACGATATGAAACTGTGAAATAGCTTCCCTCTTTCTCGTCCTCTATCTTACTGTGACGGTATTGCCTCCCCTGCTTTGCAGTAGTGGTGAAACAGTGGCCAAAACTCAAGAGTATCTAATATGGGCTTCAGAGGTATCTACCTTCGCACAAGATTACTCTTGGCAGAGATGTAGATAGAAGGGTGATGACACTTCTATTACAAAGGTAGTCTTCACAAGATATTCAGAATAAGCGAGAACTATACTGCTTTGGCTGAGTACGTTAACTCTGTAATTCTGCCGACGCTTTTGTGAAGGATTTAAGCACTTATTACGTTCAGTTCGTTTAAGCCCCCCACCCCGGATTTACTCAGTGGAATTCTATTATTCTAGTATAGCTCTGTTTAGAGTGTGTGCAGTAATTTAACTGAGACAATCATGCAGTAACTTTAATGTGATGGGGCCATAATAAACTCCCCATCATCTCCCTGAAGTTCATATTTGTGTTTTCGCTCCTCCTAGAGCATCCATCGCGTGTGTTATTTGCGTGGCCCAATTACTACGCGCGCGCACTAAGTTGAGCGATTAGCCATAGCGGCTTATATAAAGAAGTGTCAGGCCAGCAGAGCCCTCTCTCTTTGTCAGTCGCCCGAAAGAAACCAGAGTCGATCTGTAGATGCATTGAACACATTAGCAATTGAGCACTGGCTGGGTGTTTTGTTTGCTTTGTTTTTTTTTTTGTTTAATGTTTGCTTTATGCGCTTGGTCACTGACTGGGTTGTATTAATAAATACAGCCCCTGCCTTAAAATCAGAGTTTTATTGTTGTTCGATTCGGTTTCGAGTGTGCAAGAAAGTGATCACATATCAGAACAGCATCATCAACTCTCGCCCACCCAATCACAATTGGCGTCGTCGGCAGGATAGGCAGACAGTGACACCAAGCCAACAGCAAACGAACAAATATTGTAAACACTCAGCAGTGCATTCTTGCAGCAAGATGGCTTCGAGGAGTACACGTGTTCCGAGCAGAGGGGAGTGCGAGGATGCAGATCCAACACCAGTGATTGGTGCATGTAAAGACGTTATTTCTTACTACACCTGTAGTACACCACTGTAAAGTATCAGTCTGTCTGCTCTGTAAGGAAGAGTGGTGTGTTGTTGAGATCAGGCATGCTCCAGTCTACCCAGCTGTAAATGGGTAACTCACCCTAGTCCTGAGTTAGGGAAGGCAAAGGCTCCAGGGGAAGCAGGCCCTAAACTTGGTCACTTCAGCCGACGCAGGATGGTGTATGTATGAAGTAGTAGTGTAGAGTGTGATTACCGCGAATGGTGTACTGTTCGTGTGCTGACCAATATAATCACTCATACACATGTGTCTACAAGGCACCAATGCAGACTGCTGGAATCTTAGTTTACTCAATTTATTCAGACGTACACACTGGGACATACGAGTACATCAGGCTTTGTTGACATAACAATTTGTAGGTATACATAGCAGATCTGAAGTCATGACACATGCAGAAATAATGGGTAGTACATCAAAGTTCAATGTCATGATACATCATCTTATGAAACCACGAAAAGGGGGTTTCTAGCAGGATTGAGATCTCTCTGTCACTGTCCGATAATAAGATAAATAATCTGTTCTCTTGGCAGTGATCAAAACATATGATGACCGAAATCCAACATGGCTACTTCCCTGAGTTGTCGTTCACTCATGCATAGGGAGGAGAATATAAGCCAGAGTTAATTTGTAATGGGTATATAAAGGATTTCATAAATGTTTCCATACAGCTCTACGGTGATCAGGTTAATTCACGTAGCCATAACCGCTGCAGGAAAATCTGTCATCTTCGTCGATACAAAACACGACACTAGCATATCGAAGCACCCAAAAGTCAAGCTAGGCCTAACCGACGAGAGATCATCAAAAATACGAGCTGGGTTTACCTGGAGTCCGAATCATCTATATACTGACATAAGGAGAGTCTCTAACACAAACTATCGTAGAGACACTATCTCCTCCAGAAGAAAAAACCCCTTCGTAAGACATTTTTTCTTGACGAAGGACCAGCTCTTGAAAAACGTACCCCGCCATTCTTAGCAGTACATCGGAACTCCTCACGACTTGTTAAGACAACTCATACTTCCGCTAACAAGAATCTAGTCCCTCATACCCATCCAAAATATACAATATAGGACTGATTCTACTTGTACTAATAATATGTAATACATATGAATTCAGGCCATAAACACAATAAGCAAATTAATATATTTTCTGGCCCTAAAATTAAGTACAAACGCAAGCGTACTATTCTTGCGCTGGATCGATATCCAGACCGATTACTCCTATAATCAAAAGTGTGAACCAAACATGGATTATCTCGCTTTTACAATAAACAGCATTTTCATACACAGATGGATGCATGACTATATTTTTCCCATATTAAATAACCATATCGATTTTTTTTGTAATATGTGCGTCAAAAATATGCACGCAACAGTGCATCAGTAGTGCAAAGTGAAGGCCAGAGCAATGCGCCTGTGAAGGTAGTATACGTGACGGTGCCGGAGGTAAGGCGATTTGGTGGAAAGGCAAGTCCCACTTGGCAAGAGTTTGTGAAAGACGTACAGGCCGTGTGGAAGGTAGCGCCCTTTACTGCCGAAGATAAGGTAGACGTTATGTGGAATAAAGATAGCCACTTTGAGAATAATAGTTGAACAAAGTCTGGAATGGAATTCACCACTATACATCGGATTTGTGGACTACGAAAAAGCATTTGACAGTGTGGACAGAGAATCACTTTGGAAATTGATGAGGCATTATGGAGTTCCCCTGAAGATCATTAATTTAATAAAGAAAACCTATGAAGACATGACGTGCAGAGTTCTTCATGAAGGACAGCTTACAGAACCATTTGGGATAAGAACAGGAGTGCGACAGGGATGCCTCTTGTCTCCATTTCTTTTCTTGCTGGCAATAGATTGGGTTATGAGATCATCGACAACACACAACAGAAATGGAATCCAGTGGACTCTGACTAAGCAGTTGGATGATCTGGATTTTGCTGATGATTTGGCTCTCCTGTCCCATAACCGTAATCAGATGCAGGACAAATTGAAAACACTCGATGAGAGGTCACAGCAATTGGGTCTGAAAATACACAGGGAAAAGACAAAAATAATGAGAATAAATGCAGGTAATGAAAACAGGGTTGAACTTGAAGAAACGCCAATACAAGATGTAGAATCATACACATATCTTGGCAGTAATATAGACAAAGTTGGAGGGACAGACAGCGATATCAAAATAAGAATACAAAAGGCAAGAGGAGCTTTCATTGCATTGGGAAATATATGGAGATCAAGAGAAATAGGATCCAACACGAAAATAAGAATCTTCAACTCAAATGTGAAGTCAGTCCTATTGTATGGCTCGGAGACATGGAGAACAACAAAGACAACAACCAAAAAGCTACAGACTTTCATAAATGGGTGCTTGCGTAGAATAGAGGGATTAAAATGGTATGACAAGGTTACCAATGTGGAACTGATGACAAGAACTGGACAAGTGCCAGTGGAACAAGAGATGAGAAGAAGACGATGGCGATGGATAGGACACACACTGAGGAAACCTGTTGATAGCATTACAAGGCAGTCCTTGTTCTGGAACCCCCAGGGCAAGAGAGGCAGAGGAAGACCAAGAAGTACGTGGAGAAGAGAGTTGGAAACAGAGGTGAAAATGATGAGGAGAACATGGAAAGAACTTGAGATGATGGCACGTGACAGGAGGACTTGGCATGTGTTTGTTGAAGGCCTATGCTCCTTTGGGAGTGGAGGGTTATGAATATGTGGAATAACGTTACACCAGTTTTATCTAGAGAATTACGGATACGTGGCGGAGCCAAGGCCAGCCCTGAGAAGTTACTCGAAATAGTGGAAGAAGCCTACAGTGAGCGACAACTAGTCAATGAGATGATTAAGAATTTCCAGGCCGTGAGTTAAGGGCCTAGGGAATGTGCTGTTTTCTTGAAAGGCATAAAGCCTGATACACTAGTGCAGGTAGCCAGTGTAGGAGTTCACACTGAAAAGGACGCACTCGAGGCAGAAGTATCTCTCCTAATGTCCCAGCTAGCACAGCTTTTACAGACCAGTTCGCCAGCACAAGAGGAGGTGCAGAGAAAGAAAGCCCCATGCCAACCGCTGAAACTGCCAAAGCACGACGAGGAGGTGTGTGAGCAGGAACCTCGACTAGACCTTCTTGAAAGTGAGAGTCAAGCTGTTGTCAAGGAAAGCTGTGATCAGACAGTAACAACAAACGCAGTTGCACCAACAAGGCGACAAGGGGTTTGCAAGTGGTATAATGTCGATAGGGGATGGGGGTTTATTACGCCAGATGATGGAGGAATGTATGTATTCGTATATCAGACCAAGATCTTCAGAAACGGATTCCGGAATCTGGCAAGGAACGAGCAAGTAGAGTTTGATAGCAAACCATCTGTCCAGTGCATGGAAGCAATCTATGTATGTGGCATTGGCGGCCAAGAATGTAAGGGTAGTAGGAGGCGACCCATGGCACAGAGAAAACCTACAAAGAGGAGGTGCTACAATTGTAGAGAGTTCTCAGATCACATGGCAGCCAAATGCCCTCAAGGCCCGCTTCCGAAACGACGCTTTAAGTGCAAGTCCACAGAACATTTGAGATCCGCCTTTCCCTCAAGGGGCTCTTTCCATAGACGAACTGCCACAACTAGATTTCCTTTAGGGTGCAAGCCAAGAGATGGTCGTGGCAACTGTCACCCTAAGGGCGTCGAGAAAATTGGTCAACGTTTAGGGGAGAAAACTCGTCCTAAGCAGATAGGAGGGAATGCACATCAATGTTCAGAAGAGGAAACTCATCCAAAGCAGATTGTGGGGAATATAAGAAAACGTCCACTCAAAACGTGTGTAAAACACGTTAGAAGCAATCCCCCGCCAAGTTCGACAGCGGCGTGCACTGACAAGAAGAAGACACAAGCAAGCACCGACGCTGCACAAGCAGACGAATCTTCCAAACCACAGCAACTGCCAGCCCAACAACGTACGACTAGGAACTTGGCGACCAAGAGGGTACCCAGCCGGGTTGTACATATTACAGAATCTGAGCCCAAAGCCTCGCCGCTCAGAAAGAATCAGGCGCAGCGCCAACGGCAGAGAGTTGGTTGTGGGGACCACAACATCTTCAGCAGGATGGTATGTGACGTGGCCATAATAAACTCCCCATCATCTCCCTGAAGTTCATATTTGTGTTTTCGCTCCTTCTAGAGCATCCATCGCGTGTGTTATTTGCGTGTCCCAATTACTACGCACGCGCACTAAGTTGAGCGATTAGCCATAGTGGCCTATATAAAGAAGTGCCAGGCCAGCAGAGCCCTCTCTCTTTGTCAGTCGCCCCAAAGAAACCAGAGTCGATCTGTGGATGCCTTGAACACGTGAGTTAATTCAAGTAGAAGGTGATCCTTCAATATTTCGGTCTAAAGTGTTAGAAAGAATATAGGGCTGTAGGTCTGCCACCTATTTGGTATCATGTGTGACAAAATAGATAAATGTGTTTCCAAAGGATATTTCTTTCAGAACATTATAATTTAGTCTTGAAGTTATAAATGAGTGAAATAATGTGTGAATAGATTTTATTAGTGTTTAAGTCCAAATCACAGCTGTGAGAGTTTAGTAGCAATTATTTCATTCATTAGACCGGGCAAGAAAAGCGAATATAGTAGGAACCTATTTCGTTCGTGAGGCCATGCAGAAAAGCAGTCTACTACTAATATTAACTGTTGGCAAGATGGAAGCCAGGGCCACGTGATAAATGTGAATAAAAGTGGCGCCTGTGAGTCGACAATAACACGCTTAGTTATCACGTGTTATAGGCCTAGTGATGTTATGCTAATTTATATTGGGTGAATTGACACGTGGGTGAAGGCAGTATAATGTAATTTTCTTCAGTAATGGAAGGAATAGTTTAGGTTAAAGTTTATTTCACGATAATTGTTGTGTTGTGTTTGTCGAGGTTAATTACACCTGGTTGTGTATAGTATATAGTTTTCGTGTTAAATTTCCTTTAGGTGATGTATTTAGTTCTAGTTACTAATATGCCTTGCAAATATGATACCCCTGCTTTTGGTACGGGAAGCACGTTTGAGACATAAACGTTCCTCTGTTTGCTCCTTGCGGAGCATTGCGACACAAGTGTGCTTAATCCAACAGAAGCCTGCACGAAGCATATATATGCTATGGCAGTGGTTTGTTTTTGTAGCAATGTGTTTTATATGATGAGTTCCCAATCTCATCAGTCGGCATATAAGACATGCTTCAGAGTGAAGGGACGAATATTTAAGTGGATCAGTTGCGAGGTGGTGGTTTATGCTCATTAATGAGAGTATTCGTTGTACATATCGTTTAATATTATTTTATGCATATTTCATTATTACTTAGTTATTGTTATGTGTCGGATAATTTATGAGAGCACGTGGGTCCACTTGGGAACAAATTATGTCTCTTCTCGCTCCTTGTGGAGCATATGGCCACCAGTGTGGCTGGCCCCCGCATGCAGTCCGCACAAAGCATTCAGATGCTCTTGCAGTAGTGGTTTCGGTAGCAATCTGTGTTAAATGGGGAGATTGCCAGCCTCATGCAGAACACAATACTAGTCTGATTAGACGACATGCATGGGCTGAGTGTGTGTGCATGATAGTTGAATGTTTCAGGTAGCGTGGAAGAAGGACAGTTAGACAGGTGAGAGCGTGGTGTTTCTCATTATTTAACTATTATGATTTTAACTAGTCGGTGCTTTGCTTGCGTTTCAGATTAGCAATCGAGCACTGGCTGGGTGTTTTGTTTGTTTTGTTTTATTTGTTTAATGTTTGCTTTATGTGCTTATTGTCACTGACTGAGTTGTATGAATAAATACAGCCTCTGCCTTAGAATCAAGAGTTTTATTGTTGTTCGGGTCGGTGCGAGTGTGAAAGAAAGTGATCACATATCACAATAGCATCATCATCATCTCGCCCACACTATTACATTAAACTAATTTTTTTTCTCTAACTATCAGCACTCGAGCTTTCCAGCCCTTTTTGGCCCAATGACACGTCATTGCGAGGCTGGGGAGCCAGTGGACTTTCCTTCTAACCCGGTCAGGAGCTTCGCTCCTTCCCATCCACAGAGGGTTTATCTGCAGGAGCCGTTCAGGTTATTCAGTCAAATTCCCGGTCGATGACACTCCTACACATGCCGGCGCCCGGGCTTGAACCTTGAAAACCTGGTCGCTAGCGCAACGTCTTAAACATTACACCAGCGCGGCTCCATTAAACTAATTAAATCGAAGTTAAATTTGTAACGTTACAAACAACAAAATTTAATAATCACTTTAGGTTTTAACAGTTGGAAATAATTTGAATAGTTATGAATCAAGAAAAGTTATCATCATGGTCTTTACGGAATGTGAGATGTTACAAGAAGTTCAAGTGGCAGCATATATTTGAACTTAGCTGCCAATGACGGTTCTGCTCCTTCTTATGGATTGGTTCTTTTCACTCTGCTCAAGCTCGTCTCTGATCAAGGTTGTCGGTGGTAGCTCGTTTCCCAGAAATATCAAGGAGAGTCTACCACGTGGGTCCTTAATCGTAAAGCTTAGGCCATGGTTCCTTTTTTGTTCCAGAGAAAGTACTTTCTGCTGGTACCACCAATAAGCCAATCCTGACTCACAGACATTTTGCTCAGGTAAATAAAAGAGACTTGAATCGGTCTCTTACACGCGTCTGGGGTGTCGTTAATTTAATAAGTCCCCTCTCTGAATTCGTGTGTGGTCCTCCAGTTTCTTCAATCCCGGTTTCCTTATTTAAAATGTTAGAGATTTCCTGCTCTATATTGTAAGTCCAGATGAATACTCCAATAAAAGGTTTCCCGTATGTTAAGAAGGAATTCTGAATTCTAATTCTTCAATGTAGCAGTCTGGTGTCTTTGCGAGCGATTTCTCAAGTGAAAAAGCTTGAGAAAATGATCAGATTTTATTTCCCGCCTTCCCACGTCTTATTTTGTTATGAGCAATCAAAAAACTCCAATCATATTGAAACTGGCGGGTTCTGGGGTAATTAAAAAAAATTCCGACATCGGATAATTTTGTACGTAAGGCAGAGGTCAACTCTCCCATATATGGTAATAAGATGTCCGATACTCTTGTGTACAAACTTACGAACACACCGGTAACCGTATATGACCATGTGTTCGCGATGTAGCAATCTTACTTTTATCTAAAGTAATCTTGTCATCCATGTCTTATCGGTGATTAAGCCGATAGCGCTGGCCGATGTACGTGTCAATCTGCCTCGCCTATAGCCAACAAATCTGGGCAGCGCCAAGCGTATGTGATTATTACCGCCTGCAGAGAGTGTCGAATGATTCGACAATACTCAAATACCTGCTACTAAGCAGAAAAAGAACGAAGACAGAAAGAAAGAATGAAAGAAAGAAAGAAAAGTGCGAGAATTGAGAGAAACAAATAAAAATTAGTAACACAAATGTACCGATACTGTCGGAGTGAAACAAAGATCGATACGGGCCGCACCGTTTTGTTACACGTATTTTCCTTTAATATTTGCTTTCCATCATGACATTACATGTATCTTTCGGCTGGGCTATGCTACTTACTATTTACTTACGAGATGCATCTTCCATCAGAGCTTTGTTGTATCTTGATAGGCTAATATAATGACGTCATTTTACTGCGACGGTTATTCTCCTGACGACAAATTCTTACACGTGCTCCTTACGTCTGTTTTTTGTGTGCGTGTGTGGGTCTTCAGGCGATTTATTGTTCCTTCTTGTCTGTGCTGTATCTATCTTTGCCAGCAACACTTATATCGACATATTTTTTAAATCTCAAAGTGGGTTACCATGCCGACCAACGGAGATTCCTGACACATCTTCAATGGATCTTATAACAGTATGGCTGTAAACATTGAACAGATCGCGTTGTTGAGGACTGCTTCATGTCTGCAGCATGGCGCATTCCTCAAATGATTATATCTCCGCGACTGATGTCGATGATTGTTTCATGCTTACAGACATTTGGATTTGTGCTCGATCCGAATGGCTGTATCATGGAACACCTCAAACGAATAGAGATATATCTCATCGACCGATGTCGATGATTGTTGCATGTGTGCAGGCATTTGAGTTTTGATCACACTCGGATCTGCACCATGGGACATCGCAATTGAATATATATTAACGACGTAGTATGCATATCACTATGCATGACGCGTATGTCTTTATAAGGTCACTCGACGTGTGGGCTTCGGCCCCAACGGCAGCGTATGGCATGTGTGGCCATTGCCACTAGATAATTCGACTTGTGGGTTTTGACCCGTACGGCAGTGTGTTTCGGAAGTGTGGCCATTGCCACTTATACTGTGTGGTATATCCACTTTGTAATTGTGTGGCTGGGAAGCCATTTGAGCAGTGTATTTCTTGAACTAAACGTAAGTCGTCGTATGAATAACGCAGTTTGCATAATTATGGCAGATTAGCCTGGCGTGGTATGCCAAAGGAACATTATGTTACTAGCAATAGTGTAAGACTAGTATAGATGGATATTGTACAGCTAGCGGCAAGCGTAAGCCTAGTGTAACGGATATTAAACGACTAGCAGTAGACGTAAGCTTAGCATAATAAGTGTATTGCAGAACTAGCAGGATAGTTAAGTCTAGTTAGCCTCTGAATTTATGCCAAATGACATTGGCCGTTAAAAGGAACTGACCTCTAACCAGAACTCTAGATAGAGATTGTGAACATGTGTTTATGAACTAATGAGAACTCTTACAGATCGTACATGAATGTGATGTGACTTTTGTTCCCATGTAGTTGGTGTCTGCTCATGGTATGAAATTACTAATTAAATATTTTGAGTCGTCAAAATCACAGTCTTATCAACTGTCGTATTCGGAGTTGAGTTAAATGCTATTTATCTTCAACTGATCATGACCAGTGATGATTAATGTCTTAACACGCTGCATCTCACGACAACATAAATCGTTGTCTAGCAGCCAGTTTTATCTATTGATATACAGTATTACAAATTGTCTGTCTGTTATTCTAGATGCTGTGTGCTGCTAGCATACATTCTACATTATTCCCAGGCCGTTGGTATCGATGTTTAGGATATCATTCTTCATTTTATCAAAATCGTTAGTGTTGTCTACAAAGCACAAGTATAGATCTGTTCTTTACAATTAACGCTTTACTATTTTTGTTTTTATAATACAAATGGGGATTTTTGTGCCTTTACTTTCTAGAAATTCTCACTTTTCATTAAACAATTTTGTTTTCTTTTACCTCTCGCTCGTGTCGTGCTAATTTCCCATATCATTTTTGTCACATGACTTTTGTGACTAATTATACGGTAGTCTTTAAATTCGATGGTTCCAGATTTCTCTGGCATCGTTATGAATATGCATTTAAGTAGACCATCAAGACTGAGACTAAATAGAGATGTGTCACACAAATAGCAGGTCAATGCTCTAGCACAATGTTTCTTAACCCGTTATTCAAGGACGCCGTGGGATGTCCGTGAATGGATTATAAAGGGTCGGTGTAACTATCCTAACATTTAAAATGGAACGTTTTATATGCTGCTTTTATGCACATTTTTTCCAAGAAGAGGTCCATAGCCTTCATCATCTTCATCATGTGACGTATTTTCTCCAGAACGTTTGCTCCATCACAGCTGCTCTGAACACACCACGATTCTGGGCAAGTCGACCTGCATCAACCAAAGACATGTTCAGACTCTCTGTGATGTCCTGAGTCCATAGCATTCACATGACAATATAAAGGAGTCCATAGCTGTTTTCGGATAATCAAAGGGATTATAAGGGGTTGGTGTAACTGTAATAACATTTACAATGGAACGTTTTTATATTCTGCTTTTATTCAAATTTTTCTAAGAGGAAGTCCATAGCCTTCACGTGACAATTTAAAGGAGTCCATAGCTGTTATCAGATAATCAAAGGGATCCAAAGCCTTTATTGGACAATCAAAGGAGTCCATATCCTTTATATAACAATCAAAGGACCCTTGTCCCAGAAAAGGTTAAGAAACCAGCAGAATGTGTTTCTAAGGCCATTACAAAATGTAAGCTCGGTCAGGAAGACAATGATAAACAAAAGTACTATGTAGAATCTTAACAAGAAGACGCCAAACAAATTAGAAATATCCATCATAATCATTATAATTATTATCAAGGTTTTTATTATAATTGTTATTACGCTTCAGCTTCATGATGATCATGTACTTTGAACAAATTCAGGCACACTGCCCTGTCCTGTGTCAGTCATTCTAGGCGTTGTCACTGCATCTTATATCCGTCTGCCTGTGGTTCTCCTGTTCATGTGACGTTCGCCCTCCCTCTCCTCTCCCATGATGGAGATTCCTTAAAAAAACGACTGCCTCATAATGCTGTCAATAGGTATCTTCAGTTAGTGTCCTGTCCAAAGCCAATATCGTCTTCTCACCGATTATTCCAGTGGTACTATCCCATGTACACTGGTTATGGTTAGAAATAACCCTCCCTACGAACTACAACATAATGAGCCTAGTTGTTATAATATTTATAATACTAATAATAGTAACGATAATAATACTAGTGTTAGTAGTACCAGTATTAAAAAATGTGAAAAACACAAATGAATAGAAGGAAAGCCTAAAGGAACAATTAAATGCTACTTATATTTAAAAGTAAATGTAATGAAAAATCACAGACAGTTTTATTCCAATATTAATAAAAAAACAATTAAAGCAAAAAGGACTCATACAAAATGAATGTATATGTGGTGAAAAATTCTAAATACCCATATATAAATTAGAACATAAATGTAAAGCCGAACGAAATAATACAATAGAAAGAAGAATGGTGAAAGACCAGTGCTTTCCCAATAGCGCTTCCGTTTTATAACGCCATAATGGCTGAACAAGAGATCCCCTTTTTCTACTTTGTCTGCATAAACTACACGCGTTTCCAAAAATAAAACTGGTACTGTATTTCTTAGACGATCTTGATATGCAAACTGCATAATGACCTAGATACAAATACTACCATTAATGTCATTATACACACAAAGTTAACCTAAAAAGACAGACGGGCTTAGAAGAGAGAGAGAGAGATGCACGGAGGAACGCATGCAGTTGAGCCATCTCGCACTTCGCGTGTATGGCCTGATTTTTTTCAAATAAACAGTGATAAAAAACTAAAGATTTAACAAAAGGTCCCGACTCAATCTTAGCTCTTATTGGGAAACATGACATACTACTGTTTTACGTCTAAGCTCCTGACTTTATTCTGACAGTACAGAAGACATCCCATAGTATGGAAGTGAACGGTAGTAACAGCAAATACACGACTATCCTAGAAAAATACATATTTTGAACGATGCCACTTAGCCCCATTTAACTTATATATTCGTGTACCTTAGGACTTGCGGACAAAGAATATGTTATGTGTTACGCAAATAGTCTATTAATTAACAAATTATAGCCAAAATACTATAGTGGGGTTGACTGACAGCACAAGATCATATCTGCTTAATTTTTTTTAATGGCATGTTTGGAAAACACTGCTTTGGGGGAAATGAGGCCGACAAGTTAGATACGATTTGATTGGCTGTAGTAAAATGTAAGGCGAAACCTTATTGGTCTAACTGCAAATACAAATATTGTTGTTAATGGAAACGTATAGGATGGATAGTTTTTTTCAAAGGCTCATGTAAACATGGTCTGATTGGTTAGAACGTTAGATATGGTCAAATAGAAGCGTCAGTTCACTGCCATTTTTGAAAATAAAGTACGATGAGAGCATGTTAAGAATTTTCTAATAAAGGAAAAGCCTGGACAGAGGCAGATCAAAATTGTGCCCAGAATTCATCGCCAGTCATCGTTATTTGTTTATTATTTCCTTGAATTGTGGTAAGCTAGACCTGTTTAATATATATAATTTTATGAAAATTGAATGTGAAATGATAAATTATGTCTGTATGTGTGTGGTTCAGTAGCAAACATGAGGCAAAGCCTAGATATTGCTTCACCTTATAAAAGCTTGCCCGAGAGGAATATAACTGCATATAGATATATTGGATTGCAATATAGTAACATAACACCTATTCTATTATATGGAAGGGATTACAACTGGAATTGCAGAGGCGTTGTAACCATTAGGGAGAGGAATACTGGTGTATATTGTCACTTGAAAAGCTAGCAGTTGGCGTACAGCGCTGAACTTTATGTTTGTTTGTACAGTCCTGTAATTCTGTGTGGAATAATATATATATTAGTTATGAAGAAGGAGGCACAACCTTCTCATTTCAGGGACCGTGGTACTGATGTTAATATAGCAGCACATGGTCTGAGCTTTGCTTGATCCAGAAAGCTGGCAGCAGACTCCTTGCCCATGATATCGGCCATTGAGTATTTTCTACCTAACTGAGAAGCAAGCGAGCAGAGGATACAGTTTTCCTGCAGCCGCTATATGAGCTAAGAATTTGTCAGCACGAGCAGCTCACCCTTGTATAACCAACCTCAATTGAACTTTCATAAATAGTCCAAGAGGGACAGTAATTGTTTTAAAAAGTAAAAGAATCTGTGAATCCTTTAATATTATTTCCACCAGTAACAAACACATGAAGTCGTGATGACAAACAACAACCTAGCTATAAAAGCCAGTATTACCTCATAATACTACATCACAACACCACACTCATATTATAATACTATTATATGTCTGGACAAAGATCCTGTGTATGAAATTTTGTATATAAACATTGTGTTTACATTTGATTGTGATTCCTGATTCATTGTGTAGTAGGATCAGGATATCCATATATTGAAAGAAATTCAATACAGTGTATAAAAGTTAACACTTGACTTACTTAAGATAACTCTTTAGAGTGTTATGTGTTTGTGATGGTCAAGTCTTGTAGAGTATTGTGGATCTTACTTAAGTGTTTATCTGTCTGTTGGTTGTTATGAACTTGCACTTCATCACTATCATAACCCTAGAAATTAACGAAGTCATCATAAAATTCAAGAATAATTCTGACTGAGGTCTAAATGTGGTAGCAAGCAAGGTTATCTGTAACACACCAAACTTATTAGATACAGATACCTTCACAGCTGATCTCAGTCAGTACACTAAGTCTCTTATAACTATATTTATATAATCCCAACTTACCACATATATTGGGGTCTCGCTCTGTGGTGAAGTGGGATGTTATAAATATTTATAGGGGACTTAGTGTACTGACTGAGATCAGCTGTGAAGGTATCTATATCTATTAAGAGTAGTGTATTATAGATAACCTTACTTGCTACCACATATCTATATGTCTCAGTCAGACTTATTCTGGAATAGTGTGATGACTACGTTGTATGTCTAGGGTATGTGTATGATGAAGTGTAAGTCACAACAACAGACAGATAAACAATTAAATTTAATCCACTACTCTTAACAACACTGTGACACTCACATACATATAACACTCTATGAGAATATCTTAAGGAGTCACTGATAACTTTTCAAATAACAATATGTATTCATTGTTATCATAAAGGTTTATGTGTCCTGATTCAAATACACAGGAACCAGGAATCACAATCAATTTTAATTACAAGTATATGTACAGACTTTATCAATATGAATATTGTAGTGACATATATTATTAAAACTATCCTATGTGTGTCAGTTGTGTAGTGGTAATATGAGGTAATACTGGTTTTGTTTTGTTCAAGCTCTGGTGGTATTTGTCATCATGACTTCAATAGTTTGTCTTTTGGGACTAGTATTGGAGATGTTCTCAGTTCCTGATATTAAGACAATTAAATTCCCCTCTGAATGTTATTTTTACAAAGTCATTTCAAGATGAGGGGACATAATGTTGAGCTCAGCTGGCCAAATCAGCTTATCTTGCGTGATGGTGGCAGGAAAGGACTCCTCTGCTCGAATTCTCCCCCTGGGCTCTGGAGACACCTCACTGATAGCTAAAAAGACCAAGGAGTATGCTGTCCGACTCTGGATTCAGCAAAGCTCTGACCAGGTGCTGCTCAGTACCATCAAGACCACGGTCCCTGAAAACAAGAAGGATGTACCTTCTACTTCATAACTAATTTATACTCTCTTTTGACACTGAGCACAATACAGCACAAACATTGAGTTCAGAGCGTTAGGCCAACTGTCAGCTTCATCTGAAATACTTTATACCAGCATTACCCTCCTTAATGGTCACTACGCCTCTGCACTTCCAGCATTATTTCTGTCTAATCAATCATCCAGGTGTCAGTGTACTATTTGGCCATTCCATGCCGTTTTACTTTCCTCCGACACCCTCTGTTCAGGCTGGAGCATTATAGGCTTTATCTCCTGTTTGCCACTGAACTACACATATATATATACAGGCATAAATTAACAATTCACATTCAATTTTCATTAAAAGATACTGAATGGGTCAAGCTTACCACAATTCATGGAAACAAAACACAGATACGTTGATTAGCAATGAATTCTGGCACAATTACTGGCACAAATTCCCATCTGCTTATGTTCCAGGCTTTTATTTAGCAAAAATATGAGCTGGCTTCAACGCACTGTTGCTTTATCAAGCTTTTTTTGCACTAGTGGTCTCGAACTAACGCTCCTAAGTGAGTATATCAGCGAGTCTAGCCAATGAGGCCACGTTTCGACAAGTGTTTGAAAAAATGTTACCTTTTCACGTCTCCCCTAACAACGAAAGATAGTATTTATAGTCCGACCAATCGTGGTTCGTCTTTCATTTGTTGCGCTCCAATCAATTTGGAGTTTACATGGTAGGCTATTTCTGTAACGCAAGGTTTTTTCAAACACGTTATAAAAAAATTTTATGAGCAGAAATGATTTCATGCTGTCAGGCATCCCCAATATTTTATTTTGGTTATAACTTGTTAATTCCTAGACTATTTGCGTAACGTTTTACATATTCTTTGTCAGCAAACCCTAAGGAACCCAAATATCCAAATTTAAAAGAGCTACGTGGCTGCGTTCAAAATATGCAATTTCTAGGATAGTCGTGTAGTTGTTTATTTTATCACTGTCCGTCTGAAAAAAAATTAGTGCATGTAGTCTTACACGCGTGATGGCAGCATTTGTGTATCGCGCGACGCGTGTTTAGTGTTCGGCTTTCTGCCTCTCCCTTCTCTTTTTATCCTTTTGTCCCTCTGTTCGTTCGTTTTTGGTAACATAGTGTAGAAAAAGACATGAATGGAATTTAAAATTTAGGTCAACTTGCATATTTCAAGGTTTTTCTTAGAAAGGCAGCACATTTTATTGTGTGTTTGGGAAACGCGTGTATGTTGCAGAAGGCCTTTAATATCAACGTGAAACATTACAATTTGCATACGCAGTAGAAAACAAGGGGATTTCGAGTACAGTCATTGTGACAGCACTGTTCTTTACCATTCTTCTTCCTTTATTTATTATATGTATTTATTAGGCTTTATATTTACTTGATAATTTATATATGTGGATTAGAATATTCCACGACACCTCCCCTCTTAAAACAGACATTATATGTCAGTCCTTTATTCTATATACACATAGAGAAATTTATTATTATTTCTGGGTTTTACGGTGATTCTCATCACACGGATGGCGGCTTAAAAAATCCGCTCCCAAATTGGTTTTTCCAGATATATACTCAATGCTAAAATTATATGGAGCCAAAAGTAAAGACCATCGGAGTAACCTGGAGTTCTCATGCCTAGCCTGTGCTAGAAACGATAAAGGTTTGTGGTCTGTTTGCAACTTAAATGCCTTCCCATATAGATAAATATTGAATTTCTTTATCGCCCATATTACTGCAAGACATTCTTTTTCGCTAGTTGAGTAGTTGATTTCAGCTTTATTCAACTTTCTGCTAGCATATGCCACTGGGCTTAATTCCTCATCCAATGCATCTGATTTCTGTAGTAGAGTTGCACCTAACCCAATATTACTTGCATCCGTCCTTACTATGAATTCTTGACTTAAGTCAGGTAATTTCAAAATGGGTTTACTTGTGAGCTTTTCCTTCAATTTTTGGTAAGTCATTTCACATTGTGGTGTCCATGTAATGCGATCTGGATGTCCTTTACGTGTCAATTCAGTTAACGGTGCACATATGGAATTAAAGTTTTTGATATACTTCTGGTAGAAACCACATAATGAGACAAAGGATCTCACGTCCTTCTTGGTTTGTGGTCTCGGGGCTTTCTGTATTTTCTCTAAATTCTTTGGGTCAGGGGTCATGTTTCCCTGATAAACTGTGTGTCCCAAAAATTCCAATTCTTTACATCCAACGCAACATTTGGTTGGTCGGGCTGTTAAATTTGCCTCCCTAAGTCGATCAAACAGCATGTTCAGAGAGTCGATGTGTTCCTCAAATGTTTCTGTTGCTATAAGGATATCATCCATAAAATTTGTTATACAGGGATTATTCAGAGGATCCAATAATTTTCTCATCATTCTAGAGAAGACACTAGGCGCATTCTTCAATCCAAATGGCAATCTATTAAACTCATAGTGTCCTTCTGAGGTACTAAAAGCTAGGTATGGCCTAACCTCAGGCTTTACTGGGATCTGATAGTATCCTTTACTCAAATCCACTTTTGAGAAATATTTAGCTTTATTTAGTCTGGCAAACAGCTGATTTGTATCCGGCAATGGATCCACCTGTCCTTCTGTAATAGCATTCAGTCTCCTGTAATCTATACAGAGTCTATGTTCTCCAGAGGGCTTCCTTAAGAGTACAACTCCGGAACTATACGAAGACTCACTGTGCGAAATAATTCCTTCCTTCAATAGATAGTCTATCTCTTCCTTCAAAGCTTTCTCCTTAGCAAACGGAATCGAATATGGTTTCATACAGACAGGTGTGGAGTCTATTAGTTTCATATCATATTCCAATAGGTTTGTATGCCCTGGTCGGTCTGTTAACACCTCTGCATGATTATTTAGAACCTGTTGCACTCTCTCTTTCTGAGTTTTCGTTAAATGTGTACTGATTTCACCTGTGCTGCTGTCTCACAGGGGTGTAATGGATATTCAAATGATGAAAGTGGTTCCTTTTTCATCTCCATGGCGATGGACAAGGTCAACAAGTGTGTCTCTTCCTGATGTTCTCTTTCCAAATATTTCTTCAGGAGATTCACATGATAGAATTTTTCTTTCCCCTTCTTATCTATCTTATAATTTGTTCTAGACACCTTCTCTAGAACTGTATATGGACCCTGCCATCCAATTTGTAACTTATTCTGACTCCCGGGCAAAAGAAGCAGTACCTTCTCTCCCACAGCCAAATCTCTGTCTTTCGCCTTCTTGTTATAATAGGCAGCATGTTTCTTCCTGGCTTGTTTCAAATTTTCATTGGCAAGTTTCCAGCCAGTTTTTAAACGAGTAGTCAGCTCATTCACATATTGGTATGAAGATGTAATGTTTTCCTCTGCCTTTTCATCAGTCCACGTTCTTAACAAAGCTACATATGGACCTTTAATTGTGTGGACCTATTTGTCCATGCACCGGTATGGTCTCTTCCACTCGAAGCTTTATAGTGATGATTTTTCCTCCCAGAATTATCATTCACAAAACGACCGCTACCAATTTTTCTCTTGGGGCTGTCTCCCCTCTTAAAATTCTTGATGAGAGATTTCCTCTCTACATCCTCTTCCTCCAGTTTGTTTAAGTCCGATTGAGGGATTGTCGGCTTATCCTGGGGTAAGACATTTGTTTGCACTCTCCGCATAGTGGCCATTGTAAAACAGTTAAGTGAAGCTTGTCCGTGAAAAGGGGCTTCCCATTCCATTTGGTCCACTTTATCAAATCTATTTCTCTTTTTATTATCAGGCCTAATTTTGCCCCGTGGCGTGTCCAGGTCCTGATCCATGTTCCCACTTGTGGGTGTTCCCTCATGTGCTATGCTACACCTTTCTACAAAATTCTCAATGTCCCATCTTGCTTTGGGCCAATAACAATTGTGAGCCACCTTTTGAATGATGGTACCTATCTTCTCATGGTCCCCATCTGGTTTCACATGTAGGCTCCTTATTAATTCTGTCCTGTATCTTTTTGGAAGAACCAGCTGTCCCTGACCTTTGGATCTAGCTCCAGTCTTCCTATACATCAACTTGTTTTTCATGTAAAAATCTCCCTTGCCTGGAGTTGTATGACAAGTTGACAATTTTCTGAAACAAGGCTTGAGTGTTTTATCCCCAGCCTGTGCCTTCCTCATCTCTTCTGGAGTGGTATCTAACATAATATCCTCCTCCTGTCTTGAGGTCGACCTGACCTGAAGGGTTGCCATATACACAGGTTTCCTTCTGCAACGGTCAGTGTCATGATTGTCCATCTGACAATTCTTACACCACCTTTTTCCTTGGTTGAAAGATTTTCTTTCATCATATTTCCTTTCATCGAATTGTGGGAATTTATTTTTATTTTCATACCGTGGTCTATCAAATTGGTGCTTACCTTTGTTTTGATCCTTAGGATCAAATTTATTAAAGTTCTGTGGTGCCCTAAAGTTATCCACTTGTTTCTTTTTATTACCTGTTACCTCTGCTTGAGCTGCTTGATACCTTTCAGCAACATTTAGCAACTCATCCAGCCTCTCTGCACCTTGTTCCATGAGAAACTTTCTCAGGTCTGGAGCCATGGACTCTCTTAATTGCTCTATAAGGACCATTTCCTTAAGATCTTGGGTTTTCCCCAGAGAAGTCCATTTCTCCAAGTATGTCTCTATTCGTGCAGAGAACTGGTGATAGGTTTCACCTGACAGTAGTTTAGCATTCCTAAATTTTTTCCTATAAAATTCTGCATTCTTTTCATACCTTAACAAAAGAGCCTGCTTTAGCATGTCATAATTTTCCTGATCACCTCTGCTCATTTTTGCAAAAAACTTCATAAGCTGCCCCACGAAGTCCCTGAGATAACTTTAAGCTCCACCTTTCTCTCTCTAACCCATACGTGGTAGCTAATAGTTCGTACCTATTTAGGTAGCTCTCTATATCATCGTCTTTCTCAACAAAATGATAAAAATGAAAATTCATAGCTGAGGTTGAGGCTCCCTGAGTAACCGTAGCATCAGAGGCAAAGGGACTGGCACCATTTTCAGGAGCATGGCCTTGAAACTCAAACTCCCTTAGTCGTAACTCATGTTCCCTTTGTAATCTCTTCTCCTCCTTTTCTGCTTCCCTTTCTGCAGCTAATTTCTTCTCTTCCCTTTCTGCAGCTTGTCTTCTTTCTTCTGCTTCCAATGCTTTAGCCTCTTTGTCAGCCTCAATCTGCAACCTCTTAGTCTCAGCCTCAGCTTGCAACCTCTTTGTCTCAGCCTCAGCTTGCAACCTCTTAGTCTCAGCCTCAGCTTCAAATTGTAACTTCTTAATTTCCCTGTCAGCCTCTAACTTTCTTTCGGCTTCAAACCTTCTTTCTTCGCGTTCAATAAATTTGTCACATTCCGTAGTAACATAGGCAACCATAACTTGCCCATCTAATCCTAACTCTTTTGCAGTCTGTACAGCAGCAGATCGAAACTTGGCCAGGTCCGCCATTGTCTATCAGGTAAATTTCTACAATGTCTAACCAACAATTTAATCTCTAAGTATATCTAATGGACAACACAGGCACCGTGAGCTCAACCTTATTTAATTCCACCCAAGGATACCTTTTAATTCTTATATTCCCTGAAGTGAATTACCCCCAATATTTATAATAGGGAAAGATTCAAAATCCCAAGAGCGAGACCCCAATATATGTGGTGAAGTGGGATGTTATAAATATTTATAGGGGACTTAGTGTACTGACTGAGATCAGCTGTGAAGGTATCTATATCTATTAAGAGTAGTGTATTATAGATAACCTTACTTGCTACCACATATCTATATATCTCAGTCAGACTTATTCTGGAATAGTGTGATGACTACGTTGTATGTCTAGGGTATGTGTATGATGAAGTGTAAGTCACAACAACAGACAGATAAACAATTAAATTTAATCCACTACTCTTAACAACACTGTGACACTCACATACATATAACACTCTATGAGAATATCTTAAGGAGTCACTGATAACTTTTCAAATAACAATATGTATTCATTGTTATCATAAAGGTTTATGTGTCCTGATTCAAATACACAGGAACCAGGAATCACAATCAATTTTAATTACAAGTATATGTACAGACTTTATCAATATGAATATTGTAGTGACATATATTATTAAAACTATCCTATGTGTGTCAGTTGTGTAGTGGTAATATGAGGTAATACTGGTTTTGTTTTGTTCAAGCTCTGGTGGTATTTGTCATCATGACTTCAATAGTTTGTCTTTTGGGACTAGTATTGGAGATGTTCTCAGTTCCTGATATTAAGACAATTAAATTCCCCTCTGAATGTTATTTTTACAAAGTCATTTCAAGATGAGGGGACATAATGTTGAGCTCAGCTGGCCAAATCAGCTTATCTTGCGTGATGGTGGCAGGAAAGGACTCCTCTGCTCGAATTCTCCCCTGGGCTCTGGAGACACCTCACTGATAGCTAAAAAGACCAAGGAGTATGCTGTCCGACTCTGGATTCAGCAAAGCTCTGACCAGGTGCTGCTCAGTACCATCAAGACCACGGTCCCTGAAAACAAGAAGGATGTACCTTCTACTTCATAACTAATTTATACTCTCTTTTGACACTGAGCACAATACAGCACAAACATTGAGTTCAGAGCGTTAGGCCAACTGTCAGCTTCATCTGAAATACTTTATACCAGCATTACCCTCCTTAATGGTCACTACGCCTCTGCACTTCCAGCATTATTTCTGTCTAATCAATCATCCAGGTGTCAGTGTACTATTTGGCCATTCCATGCCGTTTTACTTTCCTCCGACACCCTCTGTTCAGGCTGGAGCATTATAGGCTTTATCTCCTGTTTGCCACTGAACTACACATATATATATATATATACAGGCATAAATTAACAATTCACATTCAATTTTCATTAAAAGATACTGAATGGGTCAAGCTTACCACAATTCATGGAAACAAAACACAGATACGTTGATTAGCAATGAATTCTGGCACAATTACTGGCACAAATTCCCATCTGCTTATGTTCCAGGCTTTTATTTAGCAAAAATATGAGCTGGCTTCAACGCACTGTTGCTTTATCAAGCTTTTTTTGCACTAGTGGTCTCGAACTAACGCTCCTAAGTGAGTATATCAGCGAGTCTAGCCAATGAGGCCACGTTTCGACAAGTGTTTGAAAAAATGTTACCTTTTCACGTCTCCCCTAACAACGAAAGATAGTATTTATAGTCCGACCAATCGTGGTTCGTCTTTCATTTGTTGCGCTCCAATCAATTTGGAGTTTACATGGTAGGCTATTTCTGTAACGCAAGGTTTTTTCAAACACGTTATAAAAAAATTTTATGAGCAGAAATGATTTCATGCTGTCAGGCATCCCCAATATTTTATTTTGGTTATAACTTGTTAATTCCTAGACTATTTGCGTAACGTTTTACATATTCTTTGTCAGCAAACCCTAAGGAACCCAAATATCCAAATTTAAAAGAGCTACGTGGCTGCGTTCAAAATATGCAATTTCTAGGATAGTCGTGTAGTTGTTTATTTTATCACTGTCCGTCTGAAAAAAAATTAGTGCATGTAGTCTTACACGCGTGATGGCAGCATTTGTGTATCGCGCGACGCGTGTTTAGTGTTCGGCTTTCTGCCTCTCCCTTCTCTTTTTATCCTTTTGTCCCTCTGTTCGTTCGTTTTTGGTAACATAGTGTAGAAAAAGACATGAATGGAATTTAAAATTTAGGTCAACTTGCATATTTCAAGGTTTTTCTTAGAAAGGCAGCACATTTTATTGTGTGTTTGGGAAACGCGTGTATGTTGCAGAAGGCCTTTAATATCAACGTGAAACATTACAATTTGCATACGCAGTAGAAAACAAGGGGATTTCGAGTACAGTCATTGTGACAGCACTGTTCTTTACCATTCTTCTTCCTTTATTTATTATATGTATTTATTAGGCTTTATATTTACTTGATAATTTATATATGTGGATTAGAATATTCCACGACACGCTCCTGGGATTTGAATTTCTCATAGCACATATATTGGGGGTAGTTCACTTCAGGGAATTATAAAAATTAAAAAGGTATTCTTGGGTGGAAAATAGATAAGGTTGAGCTCTCAGTGCTTGTGGTTGTCTTTAGTATAATTAGTCATAGATAAAACTGTTAAGTTAAACATTGTATAAATTTGCCTGTTAGAAAATGGCAGACCTGGCAAAGTTTCGATCTGCTGCTGTGCAGACTGCTAAAGAATTGGGAATGGAGGGGCAAATTATGATTCCTTATGTCACAACTGAATGTGACTAATTTATTGAGCGGGAAGAAAGAAAATTTGAAGCTGAAAGAAAGTTAGAGGCGGAAAAAGAAATTAAGAGGTTGCAGATTGAGGCTGACAAAGACGCTAGAGCATTAAAGGCAGAAGAAAAACGACAGGAAAGGGAGGCAGAAGAAAAACGACAGCAAAGGGAGGCAGAAGAAAAGAGATTGACTGCCGAAAGAGAAGCAGAAGATAGGAGATTGCAAAGGGAGCATGAGTTACGACTAAGGGAGTTTGAGTTTCAAAGCCATGCTCCTGAAAATGGTGCCAGTCCCTTTACCTCCGATGTGTGGTAAAGTGGGATAATATAAATATTTATAGGGGACTTAGTGTACTGACTGAGATCAGCTGTGAAGGTATCTGTATCTAATAAGTGTGGTGTATTACAGATGACCTTACTTTGCTACCACATTTAGACCTCAGTCAGAATTATTCTGGAATATTGTGATGACTACGTTGAATTTCTAGGGTTATGATAGTGATGAAGTGTATGTTCACAACAACCAACAGACAGATAAACAATTTAATTTCATCCACAATACTTTACAACACTGTGACACTCACATACATAGAACACTCTATAAGACTATCTTAATAAGCCAAGTGTTAACTTTAAAAATATGTATTAATTCCTTTCAATAATAGATATCCTGATTCAACTACAAAGTGAACCAGGAATCACAATCAAATGTAATAACAAGTTGTATGTACAAAATTTATAGATAGGATCTTTGTATTGACATATTATTATTATTACAATATGTGTGTAAGTAGTGATGTAGTACTATGAGGTAATACTGGCTTTTCAAACTATGTTGTTGTTTGTCATCATGACTTCAAGTGTTTGTTTCGGGTGGAAATAATATTTGAAAGGTTCACAGTTTCTTTTATTTGAAACAAATAAGTGTCCCTCTTGATTTAATGTACAGTCAATTTTAGAGGGGGATATACACAAGATTGAGCTGCTCTGGCCAACGAAATCTTAACTTCTGGGTGGGCGGCAGGATAACTGACTGCTCTGCTCGCTTGCCTCACCGTATTCTTGAGAAACAACACTGGTCGATATCCCGACCAAGGAGTATGCTACCAGCCTCTGGATTCCGCAAAACTCAGACCAGGTGCTGCTTTAAAACTTTAGTACTACGGTCCCTGAAACAAGAAGGTTGTACCTCCTACTTCAGAACTAATTTATAATCTATTTCCACACTGAAGCACAATACATAACAAACACAGAGTTCAGCGCGGTAGGCCAACTGCTAGCTTCTCATGAAACAATATACACCAGTATTCCTCTCCCTAATGGTTACAACGCCTCTGCAATTCCAGCATTATTTCCTTCTATTCAATAAGATAGGTGTCATAGTACTATTTGGCAATCCCATGCAGTTATACTCCTCTCCGACAAGTTTTGTTCATGGTGGAGCAATATCTAGGTTTTGCCTCTTGTTTTGCTACTGAACCACACACACACAGACATAAATTATCAATTCACATTCAATTTTCATCAAAAGGATATCAAATATGTCTAGCTTACCCAAATTCAAGAACATACCAAACAAATACGTTGACTGGCGATAAGTTATGGCACAATTCCGATCTGCCTCTGTCCCAGGCTTTTATTAGAAAAATATGAGCTGGTTCTCAACGCACTTGATTCATCAAAGTTTAATTTTTTTAAAGTGGCACTGAACAGACGCTCCTAATTGACTGTATCAAATGGTCTAGCCAATGAGACCATGTTTACAAAAGCTTTTGAAAAAGTGTACCCTTCCTACCGTTTCTATTAACAACTAAAAATAGTATTAGCAGTCGACTAATCATGTTTAGCCTTACATATTATTCTAGCCAATCAAATCGGATTTCACGTGGTGGCCTCATTTTCTCTAAAGCAGTGTCCAAACACGCCATTATGAGCAAATATAATCCTGTGTTGTCAGACAACACCACTTTAGTATTTTGGCTATAATTTGTTAATTATTAGACTAATGGCTTAACACCTAACATATTCTTTGTCAGCAAGTCCTAAGGTATCTAAATATATAAGTTTAATGGAGCTAAGTGGCTGCGTTCAAAATATGTATTTTCTAGGATAGTCGTGTATTTTTTTATTTTTTATGTTTTGAACCGCCACCTGTCCTGCCTTTTCGACTGTTCTGTCAGTATGAAGTCAGGATTTCAGACGTAAAACAGTATAATGTCATGTTTCCTAATAAGCATTAAACATGTTTTTTAAAACCTTACCTCGTATTGGTAGTGTTTTTTCTCACTGTCTATTTGAAAAAAATCAGGCCTGCATGCCTTTCACGTGTGATTTGCGTTCACTTTTTTTTATCGCGAGACGGCGTGTTAATATTGCATGCGTTCCTCCGTACATCTCTCTCTCTCTCTCTCTCCTTAGCCCGTCTGTCTTTTCGTTTACGTAGTGCATAAAATGACATGAATGGAATATTAAATCTAGGTCATTACGCAGTGTGTCTATCTCAAGGTTTTCTACGAAATATAGTACTAGTTTTTTTTAAACATGCGTGTAGTTTATGCAGTAGGCTTTACTATCAAACGTGAAAGCGTTACACTTATGCAGACGGAGCATAAAAAGGGGGATTTCTTGTTTAGTTAGTATGACGTTCTATAACACAGGCGTACGCGATTGTGACCGCACTGTTCTTTTACCATTCTTCTTTCCTTTTATTGAATTAATTCGTTAGGCTTTAAATTTACTTTTTAATTTAGATATGTGGATTTAGAATTTCTCACGACACGATGCCACGGCTAGTCAGGGAGCCTCAACCTCAGCTATGAGTTTTCATGTAGACCATTTTGTTGAGAAAGACGATGACATAGAGATTTACCTAAATAGATATGAACTTTTAGCTACCACGTATGGTTTAGAGAGAGAAAGGTGGAGCTTAAAGTTATCACAAGGGCTTCGTGGTACAGCTTATGAAGTTTTTGCCAAGATGAGCAGAGATGACCAAGAAAATTATGACATGTTGAAGCAGGCTCTTTTGTTACGATATGAAAAGAATGGAGAATTTTATAGAAAAAAGATGTCTTACCCCAGAATAAGCCGAAAATCCCTCAATCGGACTTATGTAAACTGGAGGAAGAAGATGTAGAGAGGAAATCTCTCATCAAGAATTCTAAGTGGGGAGAAAGCCCCAAGAAAAAAATTGGTAGCGGTCGTTTTGTGCATGATGATTCTTGGAAGAAAACTCATCACAACAGTGCTTCAAGTGGAAGAGACCTGACATGTGCCAGGAAAAATAAGTTTGTGAATTTAAAAATCCATATGTAACTGTTAAGAACGTAGACTGATGAAAAGGCAGAGGAAAATATTACATCATCATACCAATATGTGAATGAGCTGACCACTCGTTTAAAAACCGGCTGGAAACTTGCCAATGAAAATTTGAGACAAGCCAGGAAAAAACATGCTGCCTATTACAACAAGAAAGCTAAAGACAGAGATTTGGCTGTGGGAGAGAAGGTACTGCTTCTTCTATCCGGTAGCCAGAATAAATTACAAATTGGATGGCAAGGTCCATATACAGTTCTAGAGAAGGTGTCTAGAACAAATTATAAGATAGATAAGAAGGGGAAAGAAAAAATCTATCATGTGAATTTCCTGAAGAAGTATTTGGAAAAAGAAAATCAGGAAGAGACACATTTGCTTACCTTGTCTATTGCAATGGAGATGAAAAAAGAACCACTTTCATCATTTGAATATCCATTACACCCCTGTGAGACCGCTGCACAGGTGAAAATCAGTACACATTTAACGAAAGATCAGAAGGAGAGAGTGCAACAGGTTTTAGATGATCATACAGAGGTGCTAACGGACCGTCCAGGGCATACAAACTTATTGGAATATGATATGAAACTTATAGACCCAACACCAGTCTGTATGAAAGCTTATTCGATTCCTTTCGCTAAGGAGAAAGCTTTGAAGGAAGAGATAGAATATTTGTTGAAGGAAGGAATTGTTTCACACAGTGAATCTTCGTATAGTTCCAGTGTAGTGCTCTTGAGAAAACCCTCTGGAGAACATAGACTCTGTATAGATTACAGGAGACTAAATGCTATCACAGAAGGTCAGGTGGATCCATTGCCGGATACAAATCAGCTGTTTGTCAGGCTGAATAAAGCAAAATATTTCTCAAAGGTAGATCTGAGCAAAGGCTACTATCAGATTCCAGTAAAGCCTGAGGTTAGACCTTATCTAACTTTTAGTACCTCAGAGGGACACTATGAATTTAACAGATTGCCATTTGGAATGAAAAATGCGCCCAGTGTCTTCTCTAGAATGATGAGAAAATTGTTGGATCCTCTGAATAATCCACGTATCACAAACTTCATGGATGATATCCTCATAGCGACAGAAACATTTGAGGAACACATTGACTCTCTGAACATGTTGTTTTATCGACTTAGAGAAACGAATTTGACAGCCTGGGACTGATGTTAATATAGCAGCACATGGTCTGAGCTTTGCTTAATCCAGAAAGCTGGCAGCAGACTCCTTGCCCATGATATCGGCCATTGAGTATTTTCTACCTAACTGAGAAGCAAGCGAGCAGAGGATACAGTTTTCCTGCAGCCGCTATATGAGCTAAGAATTTGTCAGCACGAGCAGCTCACCCTTGTATAACCAACCTCAATTGAACTTTCATAAATAGTCCAAGATGGACAGTAATTGTTTTAAAAAGTAAAAGAATCTGTGAATCCTTTAATATTATTTCCACCAGTAACAAACACATGAAGTCGTGATGACAAACAACAACCTAGCTATACAAGCCAGTATTACCTCATAATACTACATCACAACACTACACTCATATTATAATACTATTATATGTCTGGACAAAGATCCTGTGTATAAAATTTTGTATATAAACATTGTGTTTACATTTGATTGTGATTCCTGATTCACTGTGTAGTAGGATCAGGATATCCATATATTGAAAGAAATTCAATACAGTGTATAAAAGTTAACACTTGACTTACTTAAGATAACTCTTTAGAGTGTTATGTGTTTGTGATGGTCAAGTCTTGTAGAGTATTGTGGATCTTACTTTAGTGTTTATCTGTCTGTTGGTTGTTGTGAACTTACACTTCATCACTATCATAACCCTAGACATTAACGAAGTCATCATAAAATAAGTCTGACTGACGTCTAAATGTGGTAGCAAGCAAGGTTATCTGTAACACACCAAACTTATTAGATACAGATACCTTCACAGCTGATCTCAGTCAGTACACTAAGTCCTCTATAACTATATTTATATAATCCCAACTTACCACTGTATACATGAAAGCAACATCCCAAAAATATAAATGCACTGAAATTAGATCATGAAATGAAGGAACACTTCACTGTGATTTAAAAATTAAGACTTGCTTATAGTAAAACCAAATCGATTGTAAACGTACTTACTTACTTAGTCGTTCTTCTTCTACTCTGGGGTGTAGAGGTGTGCCAGAGAGCGAGCGCCTTACTATCCTATTGTCTGTCTTCCTCCTCGCCTTATTCCACCCTAGTCCTCTCCTTCAGAGATTGTCTAATGGTGCCCTCCCAGGTCGTCTTGGAGGTCTGGATCGCTGGCTCTTACTTTCCCATACGTTTCGTAGTAACCGATCTTCTCCCATTCTGCAGACATGGCCAAACCATCGTAGTTGGCAATTGTAAACAGTTACTGTAAATAAGCTTTAAAAGGAAACATTCATTACATTCCCTAATTATAAGCAAAGTAATGCTGGTCAAGGTAGCCATTGCCGAGATTTTGGATGAGCTGAGTCAAATAAAGCTATTCAACTCCCCACCCTTTCCTTAAAAGACAAAAACAATGAAATAAAAACAAAAACAACCACCTGCTCCGCACTGCATGGTATGTATCAAATTGCCATATTATATGTATTTCAATAAACAACCAACTCATATTTTCCCGCAACAAACCTTTAGCGGTGCTGTTATGCACAGACATCTTTCCATGGTAATTAAGGCAGTAATCCAGGCAGTAATTCCAGCAAACGTGCAATGTGGCATTGCACCAGTTATGTATTGAACCTCTGTAGCGTCGAAAGGCAAATCTGAAGAGCTGAACTTTGGGTTCATACAAATATTCACCCAGGTCGAAGTAATGAGGCATCCTAGATCCGATATTGCCAGACCTAAGTATGAAGAGACTATCATTTATTCCACAATTTATCGAATAAAAAATAATGATTTTAGAAGCTAACGTGAAATAAGATTGATTTGTTAAAAATCGGATTTAAAATCAAATCAGATCACGTGATGTACCCTTATTAAAAACGAACTGTAACATATTTCCACAATTTCCATTTAACTCTTGCTTTAACTAGGTATTTTTTGCAATGCACATTTTAAAAAAATTTCCGAAATGCTTTTTTTCAATTAACCGTTTAGGTATTTCTTTATGTTCTAATGTGCGAGCTTTTAGATCTATTAATTTGATTCAGAGATTTGTATTCTTTAGTTTACGTTAATAATGTATTGGATAGGACACACGTTAAGAAAACCTGTTGATAGTAGCATTAGGCAATCCTTGTACTGGAAATCCCAGGGTGAGAGATGTAGAGGAATACCAAAGAACACATGAAGAAGAGAACTGGAGACAAGATATGAAGGGAATGAAGAAGACAGAGACAGACCTTCAAATGATGGCACGGGACAGGAAGACTTGGCATACGTTTGTTGAAGATCTATGCTCCTTTAGGAGTTAAAAAGTGAAAGAAGAAGAATATTATATTACGGAGACGTCTCCTCGTTAGAGATGTGGTTTAAAAAAAAGTATTCCAAGCACTAGTGGAACAAGTAAACAACATCTATACAATATATACTGTATATATATATATATATATATATATATATATATGTGAGTGTGTGTGTGTGTTTGTGTGTGTATAAAGCCACCTCCTCAATTAGTCCCAGTGGAACCGGAAAATTCTCAAGAATGTTCAGAGCAGTAGGTGATGCCAACTGCAGCAGAAGTCCCAATGACAGAGGAAGGCACCGAGATACAAGTTGTTTACTTCACAGATGCGCTAGCAGTAGTGGCAAAGCTGAAGAGCCAAAATAATGCAGACCTAGATGACCTAAGAGTAAGTTCTCTTCACTACTATGTCACCGATTCAAAAGAATTGTGATACAATGAATCACATCTCATTGTAGCATCTCTAGCAATGAAGAGGCTGACAGATTGGCAAAGGAAGATGGAAAGGTCCCTCAACCTGATAAAAGCATAACTTTCGAAGAGGCGAAGAGTTTTATCAGAATAAGATACAGAAGCAAATGAGATGCAGAGCACCCAGGTCACACACACAAAGATACATATTAGCAGCTCAGCTGAAGAGAACTAGTGATGATCTTCATACTCTGCATGTGTCACAACAAATTAGGATATCATCTATTCTTCTTCTTCTTCTTCCTCGTTCGTCCTGAAAAGGACGTTGGTTGCGTTGTATCTGTTTACGCCGGAGCTGTGATATCTGCACCTTGTTACAGGAGTTTGGATCATAAATTGCCTATATCCTCTTCTTTTTCCTTCACCCATATTCTCTAATTTTATTATCGCAGTTTACCTTTTTCCTGTATTTTGCATACATTCGTTTGCTACTAATATTTTCATCCTCATTTCTTAACGTTACCTGTGTCTTTTCTCAAAACTGAGAATCGCACTAGTGATGGTATTACGTAGATGCCAGTCTCTGCTGGTCGAACGATAGCTGTGAATATACGGTTCTCGCCAGACATGCGTCTGCAGTGTCCCCGGTCAGAGCGCTGCCCGACTAGTTTCTTCGGCTGGGTTTCTGGGCCTGGGGTGTGAGAATTCGCTCCGTCGGACATGGCAGGCAGACGGATTGTCTACATTTTGCAGCAACGCATGAGAGTTTTCGTCAGAATAGCCCGGCGTAGCGTGAAAAATCGCTCCGCACTGCAGACGGGCTGTCTGAGATTTGAAACTCACACGCGCACTCTCGGTCACTGATGTCAGTTACGACATGCGTGTAAGCTGACGTAAGGGTTAGTACTAGGGGAGATTATTTCGTTTGCGAAATAAGTTGGGGCTTTTGTCTAATTTTAAGATATTGGCCCGAATTTGAAACTAACTTCACTCATTCTCCATTTTACAGTAGACGTGATTACTTTGTTCTAGACCACTTAAACTTATAAGTGATGTCTCTTAGTTTCGTTGTGATACGTAGTTCTGTGTGAGGTAAAATATTATATCTAGTATATCTAGTATTTTGCGAAATGTTTAAGTGGTTAATCGCTTATTTATTTGCCAAGTTAGATTTGGTGCAGAGCGATTAATGTATAAGTCTGTATTGTTTTCTAGTGACGCATACAGTGGAAAGCAGAATAAATTATATTTCTAGCTTAACAAACATGTAGCCATAATGAATGTAATTTAACTGCTAACTACTCAGTCGAGTATATTTTTCTAAACAAACTTATAAATGCTAGATGCATCATGAGTGGTGACGGAAATACGCAGAGATTCCTAATTCATGATGAGGTATTTTTTTATATATAACTTATTTCACGGGAAGCTTTAAATATAAGTCAAGCTGTAGGCTTGCCGTTTAAAATGTAAGTTATAACGAGTACATATTCTGTATATTATATTATATGTTGTTTTTCTTCATTCAGTGAATACTGGGGTTAACCCAACTTGCCGGCGTTTAGTAAAGAGACATATTTGTGAGAACCATAGACATTTACTATCTTTAACCACGTGGGTTTTTTCCAAGTAACACTGGTCTGACAGTGCATGTGCCATCAGAGATAGACAGTAATACCAATCCCACTAACGGTTTCTAAAGACTAGAAATATATATTGGGCTTTTGAGCCAGTTCATATTGCTCCACACAATTTAAATGTACATGCTGCCTGTCCAAATTAAGGGAATCCTCGTGTTTTTTGACTCTGTGTGCCCGTTTAAACTTGCTTATCCAAACTGATTCAAGTGACATTAACAGTAATCAAAAATTTAACTGGTGAAGTGAACGCTCCCCAAAAACAGTGGAAGAAACCTGTAATTGCAGTGCTGGGATTCGCTTTATCCTAAGATTACAGATTCACTGTAGAGAAGTGTCCTAAGGTTGCGCCAGACGGCGAACAGCGGTACAGATAGGTAAGCACGTGTGCCAGGGTACCCTAATGAAAGAACCGAGTGAAAGTGGACTGAGTGAGTTCTTTTCTGATAACTATTGATTCACCCACTTTATAGTTTCCTTATGAAAGACTTGCTGCTTAATTTAATTGTTCCTTTAGAATATATACTGCCGTCATAAGTCAGTTCTTCCCTTCAAGAAAGGGGACAATATTAGACCCTAACCATATGCATCTACTAATAATAAAGATAGAAGCATGAAATTTTGCACACTTCAAATATGGCATATGCCAATTGTGTGCACTAAATTGCACCGCAACCGCCCAAATAATACGGCTGTCCTAAACCGTTGAAATGGAGCGTGTTAGCAACATGCGTTATAAGCAGCGAATTGTGATAAAATATCTCGTTGCAGAGAAGGAAACTGTTGTGAACATTCACAAGCGTCTATGTGATGTGTATGGAAATTTTGCTGTCAACAGGAGTACAGTCAGTCGCTGGGTTCAGAGAAGCAAAGAATCAGGAAGTGGAAATACGGAGCTGCTTGATCGGCCTCGCTGTGGACGTCCTGCCACAGCCACCAACGCAGAAATGTTGAAATGCGCTGAGGGCATTATTCTTACTGATAGGCGAATCACTACTCAACAACTGGCCTTACAGCTGTCAGTCAGCATTTGGTAAGTAACAAATGCAGTTATAAAAAACTCTCCAGATTTTTTTTCTAAGGTATGTGCGCAAGAGGGGTTCCTCGAAAGTTCTTTTTCACAAATGAATGACCAGGAAGAATATTTGCATTCCCCTTTGCAATATCCTTTCCAGAAAATTGGATAATTTATCGTAACTATGTCTACAACAAAATCTGCCCTAAAAACGATTTAACTCCATTTTTTTCCATGTTCCCAAAAACTCATTCTTTACTTACGTGCTGTGTCTTTTAATCTGTCCGCCAGAAAATTTATATTTTGCAACACGTTATTTTCCTGTCAAACAAAATAACTTATATACCGCAACAAAACCCTGGGTATTCTTGTTTCCCCTTCCCAGGAAATAGAAATTCAGAGGTAACCTAACAGCTGATTAAGTTGAAAAACCAACTGACTGTGTCCCATCTCCGTTTTTTGTTTTACGATGTAATCCCGTGCCTTTACCTGGTATTGGTTTGGAAATTTTGGTTGGGTTTTTTACGACACTTGTAAAACATCTACAGATCCGAAGATTTCAGTATGGGGTTTTTTTTTTTAAAGAAAGTTCAGTTGATTTACGATAATCAGTAAAGATGAATCATGAAGCCCAGAACCATGACAAAAGATTGAAAGAGAAAATAAAAATGTAAACAATGACCCCCTAAATAGCAAATACTGTTCAGAAGTGAGAAAAATAAGAAAGTGAAGAGCACAGGAATGGAATTACATGGTAATGGTGTACAGGAAAAATTGAACGATTCGAGGATTTATTTTGTCACAAGCTAAAACGTTTTTTGCGTGTCCCATGAGCCAAGTGTGGCCGCACTGGGTTACCGTGGAGCCCTTCCTTTTACAGGATGTAAATGTGATGGTGTCAAATCATCTGCTTCTTTTTGGTTTCCTCGTGTCCTGAAACAAGATCTACTGTCCGTAGGCCGTAGGTGGACTTTTATAGCGCTGAAAAATGGAATCGAGAATAATGTTATAATGTAAACCAAATTATCGTACCCAATAAGAGGGTAATATTACAGTGCTGTCCTTGAAACCATGTGTTTGATGAAGCAGAATGACGTTTGATAACGTTGCCCGTGGCCCATAATACCAAAAACATCGAATTGATTATAGGCACACTGACAGTAAATAGATTACCCACTGTAATACTAGCGCTAGGTTAATACATTATATGGGAAGGCTACTGATTCATACGTTCCTGAACCATGTTTATGCTGAGAGTAAACCCTGTTGTGGCGAAATCAGTATACTTCATGTGACTTCATCGACGCAGTTATACATACATCATTTAGACAAGCGTTTTCTGCACATTCCATCATTATAAACTGTAAGATTCGTCTGGACATTGTGGTATTAAAGAAAAGTTTTTGATCAGGATTTATCCTTATTAAATTTTATTTAATTTAATTTCTGTTTTTTTATTTTATCTCTAGAAATTTAATATTGTGACGAATAGCTATTAATAACAGAATGTAAAACGACAAATTTCATGTAATACGTTGTGGCTGCAGTCTACAAAAACGAAGTGGGAACATGACGTTAATGCTACAATTCCCGGAAGATAAAGGGGATAAACAAAACCAACGACTGGAGTTTTAGTTTGAGGAATGTGGCTAAATTTAATAGATGAACTCACGTAAAATAACTGCAGCTTATTTTATATAACAACTTTTATCGATCCTCAATATTAGGCACTACTATCGACTAGAATTACGCAAGCTAATGCCTAGTGTCCAAAGAGTGACAATAATTATTGAAGTGTCAAGCAAGATGAATCATTTCATGAATGGCTGTGTAAATGTAGGTCATCTCAGCAAGGTTAGCTAAACATAGTACGGTGCCTTCTAGTTTATTATTGATTTTAAATTGCAGCTCACGTTTTCCGAATTTGTAATCACACTCATCACTCACATAACTATAAAATGTAATCCTACAAATTTTGCTGTAAAATAAGTTAGTTAGTTTTACTCTTTGATGGTCAGACTACTTCCACGTAGGAGCGGGCTCTTTTGTCGGGTGTTATCCCGCATATAGGCTTTTGCCGGGCCATCGCTTATCAGGATTCTATTCGAAGCAATCCGAGCATGTATTTTCCATTGTCAAAATTGTGGTATCACGAGGAAAGCCCAAAACCCGTCGCATCCCTTCATTTGGAAATGCTTCCAGTCTTGTACAATGTGACACTGACAGCGTGATTGTTCGCTACCCGGGTCCTCGATTACTGAAATCAGAGTGATGACACAGGAGAAAACAGCAGTCTCTGTTCCAGGCGCGCTACAGCCATTGTTTTTATGAGCTGGCCGGTCCCGCTTGCACTTCTGTATGATCAGTTCGATGTTATTACTTGAACGAAAGCCCACAACCCAAAATGTTATCCCAGATACTTCACTTGTCTGGCCCTACATAAAAATATAAAAAACTCAAAAAACAAAAAATTAGGGGGATTTTGGGGGCATGGAAAGTCTGTTTTACTGTGGGAATTGTTCAAAGAGCACACTCACACCGGTTCATGTTGATGTTGACCTTTGATTCCGGCTTTCCCACACCATTTAGAAACCACTGTTGGGTCTCTTGTATGCCTTGTAAAATTTCTGTCTGAGCCAGTTCTGTACATGAGTATTTTCTCTGCGAAAGTTAATGTTTCTCTTCTGTTGATTGAAAGGTTGTACTTTTGCTGTGTTAATGTTAAACAGCAGTGGTGATAGTTCGAGAACTCTGGGGTAGTCCTGTGGTCCACCATGCGCATTTGGTTTGATTTCCATGTTCCAATCGAAATTCACACGATCTATCCTTCACGGCTGCCGAATCCACCTGGTTATCCAAGGGTTTACACCACACGCCCCAATTAAACAGTCTATTAGGGGTTGCAATGTCCACACTGTTTTAAGCATCCTCTTAGGTCAATTGCGACAGCCACCGTTTCTATTTTACCTGGAATCCCTCTACACCATCGTACGCAAACGTTCGCAGTTTTAACCCATGTTATTTTCAAGCCCTGTACACATGGTAATCAGGAGGATGTGTGTCTTTTTGAGGTGACTCATTACTTGTCTAGCAAACTATATTTTTCAATTAATTTAACAAAGACATGACCGAAACTGTGTAGCATGCTCCCGCACCTCAATATACATGAATGTACCATGGGAAAACCAGGCGAAGTCGCTAGGAAAAACGAATAGGACAAACTCAAATGCCAAATGATTATATGCATAAATACGTATTACTTGTTGCAAAATTGTCCAGGTTGAGGAGGGTAGAAAATGACCGAAAAACACATGGAGAAGAAAACACTTAAGTAGAATTGAAAATTGATCGAGACAGGCAAGAATCGGATGGTGAAATAAAATGGCACGCGACTTATAAAGATTTGGAATGAGTTTGTTGAGAGCTACATGCTTATTTAGGGCAAAATGGGGTTTAGGTGAAATCAACAGATATGACCTGTACACAAGATGCTTTGAGCTCATTTTCTACTGTGAGGCAGCTGTTTACAAGCATGCTCATGTTTAGCAAAGGTGGAGAAGATATCAAAATATGCGGATGATATGATCTGATGGATCTGATGACCCGCATTGTGTGTAGAGCGGTTTAGCAACCGTAGATGTAACCAAGCGCACCATGAGAGAGCTAACGACGAGATGTTAACTTTTTAGTATTTTTTGTTTTCTGAGTGATTAATATAAGTCAGCTTCAGTCCGCACTCACCTTGTGCAAACGTTGCGCACGTTAAACATCTTCTCGGTAGTTGGAAATTCGTAAGAAGGAGTAGGGCTATATAAAGACCGCTTCTTGCCCTGGCAAAATTTAAAAATGGAGGAACCTACCTTACTCAACACAAAAAATTACTTAATAGAATGTGTGAATTCCTATATACACACCTTGTGATTATTACGGTTGCAAAAGATGTTTATTGCACTGTGCCTTCAATTATACCTCTTTGTGTGAACTAATGGTGGGACATCGGAGCACTGGTGGATGATGGGATGTCCATTTGCAATTTAAGGGAAAGTACTTAAAACCTAAATTAAAAGTAAGCTTTTGAATGGCTGTGTGTGATTTTCTTCTCTTTCGTTGAAATGTCTGTCCTTGGACGTGCTACATAATGTTCAGCCTCAGGAACATTCTAGCTGCCGTCTCTGGTGGTTCCTCATTCAGTGTTTTCTCTGAATTGTCTCTGCCCAATCGTTTACTGCCATTGTAGCTGTGGGTGATGAGATTCCTTGTGTAAATTCTCCTTATAATTGTTTTTGTCTCATTTTCCAACTGATGGTTTTAGTTTCTTATATACTGTGCTTTGTAAATGTTATCAGTGCTGCAACTTCTGCCTGTCCATGCAAGAGCGTCCAGGAATTTTCTATATTGTTTTCTCGGGTATTGACGTTTTTACTTCCTCGTCATTTTCCCACCTGAACTTGTACAGTTCGCATTATATTTCTCCTTTAACCTGTGGGACTTTTGTGTTTTCTGATATCTGTGACGAAATGGAACGACCTCTTCACGATTCTTTGTTTGGGAGCAGTATCTCGGTACATTTGGCTATTTGTATTTGTGTTACTTTTAAAAAGTAACTAATTTCTTTTCTCATTATCGGGTTAAGGAGCAAGTAGTTTGTATGTTCAAAAACGTTTTTGACATCCTTACAGATAATGTTTATCCTAGCATGCGGTAAGCAACTGAGATAAGATAGTCACCGGCGCGTTTTAGATTGAACCGCTGATAAGACGTGATATTACTGTCTGTGTGACACATGTGGACAGACAAGTGTGACATAATCGCTTCCGGGCCGACTTATTATGACAAACATTTACTTTCTAATAAAGTAATACGTATTATAAGCTTACACATTGTTGTCATGTGAGTTGAGTAGCTTCGATCTGCTCTGTAAGTTTGTTACACAAAGGGCATTGGACATAATATTAGCTTAAATGTGAGACGTGACCTTTGAAAACTTTTCCTTGTCGGAAATATTTTGCAAGTAGCACACCCGACCTGTTTGATATGATTGGAGCGTTTATATTTTAAACCGGACCGTTTATTGGAGACACCAAATAAGACATACAAAAGCACAAGAATCTCTACATTTAACAGGAAACACCGGGGTGGGACTAGGGAAACTGAAGAAAACAAACGGAGTCAGACAGGGAATATATTGTCAAATTAAAGACTATCCCCCTCCTCCCAGGACTCGTGTAAGAGGGACCGACTCGTCTCTTTTTTATTGATCTGAGGCAACAAATCTATATCCAAGGTTGGTGTAAGTAGTGCATTTCTCATTTATATGTTTCATTACTAACATGTGAACTAACATTATATATATATATATATATATATATATATATATATATATATATATATATATATATATATATATATATATATATATATATATATATCTATTACCATGGGAAGTTTAATGTGTGTAAAACTCGCTAATGGATGCCCGAGACATTTGAGGCTGGCAACCTCAGTATCTAGAATGATGATTCATAAACCGACTACTGCACGGGCTGGTGGTTGCTTTATTAATTGTTTCGTAACGAGAAACTAAAAGCATAAAAAAGTAGTTCCAGGTTCCCTATGGACCAAAGAGGGAAAGATGAAAGAAATGATGTACATTCTAAATATAAAACTTACATTTTTTAAAGCAGTGTAAATTCCCTATAAGCATAGTCACTTTAAGATTAATGTAAGTTTTTCAAGCTGTAAATCCAGTGTAAATGTTTATGTAAAAATATTCTCATTTTAAAGTAACGAAAGTTTTCAAACTATTCAATCAGTGTAAAACATAAATGAAAACATATTCAATTTATATTGTGAACACTTTTCAAAACAGTGAAGATGTATATGTAAAAACATTACTCTATATGTATTATTAACCTTTTCATTTAAATATAAAGTAACTATGAAAGCTATTATTTTTAAATGTAAAGAAAGTTTTATCCCGAGGGATTAAATTTAATTCTCATCGATAGTAAAGTCTGAGTATTCGGGATGGTGGTATGGGAAGATATGAACCTCATAAAACTATGGGGTGGAAAACGCGCACATACTCAAACAGAAGAGCGTTTCGAGATTTATTCTTTACCATTGTTATTGGTAGTACCAGCAGAAAATACTAACTCTGGAACAAGAAGGGAACCCGTGGCCTTAAGCTTTAGGACAATGGACGGCCACGTGGGTAGGACTCTCCTTGAACGTTACTGGAAATTGAGCTACCCCCCGACAGCACCTTGATTGGAAGGACGAGCGGCGAGCAGATTGATTGGTTAAAGAACTAACCCAAAAGAAGGGGGAGAACTGTCATTGACAGATAAGTCTTCATAATACTCGTGTAATTGGCTAGCCACTTGAACGGTCTAGTAAAATATCTCACATTTCCATAAAGAATGTGATGATAACTTTTCTTGATTCATAACTATTCAAAGATTATATCCACACTGTTAAAACCTAAAGTGATGATTAAAATATTTTGTTATTTGTAATGTTACAAACATTTAAAATGCGGATTTAAACCATTTTAAGTTACTACTGCATGTTTAATCTCAGTCCAAATTACTACACACACTCTAAAACAGAGGATATACTCTAATAATAGAATTCCAATGGGTAAATCATTAGGTAGGGGCTTAAACGAGCTAAACTTAAGAAAGTGCTTAAATCCCTTCAAAAGATTTGTCGGTCAGATTACGAGAATTAACGTGCCCAGGCAACAGCCAGCATTGTTTTTGCTTATCTGAATATCTTGTGAAGACTCCCCATGTTGTTAGAAGCTTTAACTACTCTTATATCTGGACATTTTTGCCCTCTATTGAATGTTTAATAATTACTTTGGACCCTGATTACAACATGTATACAACGCATTTTGGTGCCTTAAAATTTATATAGCTCTGGTTCTTGGGTAATTTTGGGTTCCTGATTCCAAAAATGTATTCAGATATTTTCTATCAGCTCTAGTTTTTAAGATAACTAAGAATGACCATATTATTATTGCAATTGTTATGTACAATCCTAGAGTTAGGTGCTATCAGTGGCATTTTGACTTTAGTCTGCATTCATATTATATGTAATTACTGTGCATATATTACCAAAAATGTAATAAAACTTTATCACTAGCACTTGTTTAGTTAACACGCAAAAAGGATCTACTCGAGGACTTCCTGGAATGTGATTTGCCCGGACAGTCACGCTTAAGGGTCCAACAGTAATCTGCCATCATGTGGGCATCCCAAAGTCCCTGGTATCTCTCTTCCATTGTTTTTATATCTTGGTGAAATCTTTCACCGTGCTCCTCACTAAAGTCGCCAAGACTCTCCGAAAATAAATGTAAATGGTTATGGAGGTAGTGAAATTTTATGCTCATGTTGCATCCAGGTTAACAAAAACTCCACAGCATGTTTCCAACTAATTCAGAATAATTGTCTGCCTTAAAGTTACTTAGAAAGTTGTGCACAACTAAAACAAATGTGACCAGGCTGTGGACTCTGTTTTGTTCATGGAATCAATAAAATTTGGATCGTTTAATTAACCTTTCTAATTTGAGGTCCATCAAAAATTCCAGCTTTAAGTTTGGTCTATGTTTCAATTCTGGAAACTTTTCTGCATAAGTAATTAAAACAGGTACCGATCTTTGTTCAGTGCCTTAACAAATTGCTTCATCAAGCAAAGCTTTACATGTAATTTTTTTGGTGGCAGTAGAACTCTTTGTCGATCAATGAGAGGTCTTATTGGACAATATTTTTCTCTCAACTTTAAAAATTCATCTCTCAACGGACACTATTTCTTTGCCCAGTGCATATCTTTTTTCCCCACCTGCTATCCCACAAACATATAAAGCATTGGATATTTTTGGTGAATCCTATTTGCTTGCCAAGCAAGAAGTTCAACATTTTAAGCTCTTCTTCGTGTTTTTTTTTCCTCTTTTTCCCTTCTACATACCATCCAGTTATGTTCTAAAATACTTCAAATTTTTCCAGAACTGTGCTTATTGCTTGTAGTCGTAGATTTTTTCATAGGGGGATTAAGACTTGGGTTAGTCCTTTTCTGAATAGATTAGTATAAGTGATAGTCACATTTAGAGATCGTAAAAAAGAAATAGATTTCAACGATTGAGATGGTAAAATGTGATAGAGGCTGTCTCTGAAATCGAGAAATCGAGAAATCTTCCTCTCTTTCAGCCTATCTTCTTCGACAGATTTATAGGAGTCAGACAGTCTAAACACATATATATTAAATATATATATTTATTTATTTATACCATTCACGTGCACCACACACACACACAAGGTACGACAGTTAGACGCACCAGGCGTGGGAAAAACAATAACAAATGATTATACAGATATTTTGTGGGACCAAACTGAACCTGACCAACAACAACACCTGATAAAGTTTTAATTGAATTTTAATGATCAGACTAAAGTTCCATCACAACATATAAAATTTACATCAAGCATATACACATAGTCATAAAGTCAATGAATTGCTACAAGAATGATAGACCCACAGTTATGATCTTTTCCCTCGATGTATAGCTCACAGTCCCGTTAGAAGGAAAGATGATGGCCCCAAAGAGTCACGGATACATCTGCTGTAGTCTAATGATTTTTCCTTGTAAAGGTATGAACAGACTTAGATAGTAGTATGATCTATCGTAAGGAAAAATTATACCTGCAGTAGCAACAATTTGCGTAAATGGAATTACAAAGTGGGTGAATAAATAGTTATCATAAAACATCACTCAGTCTACTTTCACTCGGTTCCTTCATCAGGGTACCCTCACTCACTTTCTTACCTACTAGCTTGCTGATGTTCTCCGTCTGGCGCACTGTAGTGACCCCAACACCGTTTAAATATGTCTATCTTTTTGCTGAAACGGATCCCCAGCTCTGCAGATCGTGGTTTCATTCACGGTGTAATCACAAGGGGGGGAGCGTCCATTTTGGGTGATAGTTTTCTTTACAGATTCAAGTAAGTGTAACTTCACTCCGTTTAGGTAAGAGTTAGTCTTAAGCGGGCACAGAGTGTCAGAAGCACGAGGTTTCCCTTATTTAGGAAGATGACCGGTTGCAAATTCTTTCAATAGATAATTAATGTTCACACCAGCAGTTCGTCAAAATGTCGGAAGGTCAATGATTTGTAATGTTTTACTGCCACAAGGGCTGAAAGGTACTTGAGGTTTTTTTTCTCTGGAAGAGTTCAATCAGGCTCGATGGGGCCCGTTACTTCATTTAACCTTTAAAGTTCTTGTAAAGGTTATACATCAAGTCCCTTAAGGAAAATTTTTTTTTTTTTTTTTTAGTTCTTCACAGATATTTCTCGTGTACTCAAAAACGCTGGCAAAGAAGTTGGGTCACCCCAGTTTTTTGCACTGAATAAAGAAAAAAAATTATATCAAATACTTATACGTACTATGTACTACGGTCATAACTTACATTATAAACTAGCAAGCGGAGAGCTTGACTAAATTGTTTAAATCTCCCCGTGAAATAAGTTATATTCATAAAATCAACCATCCATACATACGCAATTTCGTCAATACTAAGTGATGAATCTATGCCGTTATAAGTTAGTTTTACAATATTCTCGACTAAGCAGTTTTTAAATTGATATATTTATAGCTGCACGTGAGATTTTAAGCTTGAAATTATAATTTTATTCTGCTTTCCCAACTGAAACACCTGTCAGCTAGAGGAATATAAATGATGACTGTCCATATTTAATACTTCTGCGCACAAATCTAGTAAAATAATATCAGGCGCGATTATCCACTTAATTCACGTACTCACAAAATATTAGATATATTATATATACCTCAACACAGAACTGACAGGCGATCGCAAAAACTTAGATTTATACGCTGATATATATATTATTTTTAAGTCTAGAAGCTCGGCAAATTGGTCGAGCCGAAACTAAACTGAGAAAGTCGCTATACAGCTTATTCTTTACACGAGCGACCTGTCTACTGCGAATCTTGAGGACTGAATGAAAATAAAGTTTAAAACTCTCGTTAATATCTTAAAACCCAGACAAAGGATGTACGCTATTCGTTCCAAACCCCCGCAATAGAATGCCGTCTCTCCCCTTCTCTTAAACACTTCCCATAACTCAGGTGACTAGCCCTCATAACATTGCCAAGAGTGCGTCTTCACAACTACTACTGCTTAAGCAAACTGTTCGTAGAGTGCCGTGTCAGATGGAAATGCTAGACCCTATGTTCCTCATTTCTGGTCGAAAAGCAGATGGCAGTTTCCACACCTATCGCAGAGAAATCTAAAACCAAAAGCGCCGTGTCAGGCATGGAATCGCTAGACAAACTGTCTGCTCCATGTCTGACGGAATGTATTACTAACACTAATACGCTCACATCCCGGGGACTGACACATTATACAAATAAGTGACGTTACCATGATATGAGAAAAAGAAAAACACGGAAAAGTCAGAATGGGAAAGAAAATATTATTTTTCCGCAAACGAAACGAATGCGAAAAACCAGGACTAAGGATAAAAGAGCGATAATAAAGTAGAGGTGACACTGGGTAGACAAAAGAATAGAATATAGAAAATTTATTGATCATAAAAGGTCTCGATGCTACAGAACGTCCCCCCGTTTTAAGTTATATCTAAGCATCTTTAATCACGGGGATGTCGGATTCCATGTCTAGTACGTTATGGAAAAAAATCATTCCTATATCCAGTAGCTTCATAGTTTGTCTGTCCTCTTCCCTCTTCATCTCCCCTCTCCGTCTCTCACCAATCTTACTCCAAGTCGTACTCCCAAAGTTTCCTTCTCTGAAATGTCTCCCATGTTGCGCTTGAAAGAGCGTCGCCGCTTTTGTTTGTTTTTTTATTTTTTGAAAGATTTTCCGTGTGATTCGCAGTGGAATGAATTCCCTGCCACCATCGTCATCTTCGTCAATTTTGGCGATGACGTCAGGAGATGTTCGGAGGTCGGCAACGAGTCTTTCCAAGTATCTCTTAAACAGATTTAAATGGTAGACCTTCTCCTTTCCTTTTAACACCATCATAGAGATCTGGTAGTTTAGCCTTCATGGAAATCTTTTTAAGGAAGGTAAAACGTTCGCCTTGCCATCCGATTCTACAGTCTTGTTGTTTCCCGGTGGGGAATTAACACCAAAACTTTCTCTCCTGCTTCCAGTTCTCTCTTTCTTTTTCGCGACTTTCCTGTATCGGTTAGCGAGCTTTGTGCGTGCTCGCTTAAAGTTTGTCGTTGTTAGGTCCCATCCTAGTTTCAACCTTTCCTTTAAATCCGACACATATTTACTTGCAAAAATTTGCGAGCATTCATTTCAAAGCGCTCCAGTAACGCTTTCTTCAACATATCATAGTTGTCTTGTTGGCTGCTTTCCAGTTTTTCGTAAACATCATACGCACTGCTTTTCAAAGCCTGAGAAAGCTTCACATTCCAACGCGACCTCTCTAAACCGTACAGAGTTGCTATTTTCTCAAATTTGTCTAGATACGGGTCAATCTTCTCATTAGGACAAGGGAAAGATTCTAGCGCAAAAGACATAGCAGTGAGGTGAGTAGATTGAGTATTAGATAGATCAGTTAAAGAAGAATGAGGAGAAGACTCCCCATAGCTTGAGATAGAGGCAGCGCCACGACTTTGAGCCTCTACAGCTTTAAGCGCCAGCTCATATTGTCTCTCCTTCTCTCTTTCGTTTGCCAGCAAATTTCCGTTTCTTCCCAAATCTTTCTTTGCTCTCTAGCTTCAGCTGCTTTCTCCTTCTGCTCCGCATCATATCTTTCCAGTTCTTCCCTGACAAAAGCTTTCGCTTCTTCTCCGTCCAAACCTTCTTCTCTCGCTTCGTTCCTGAGGATCTGCCTAAGCTTTGCCCTCTCTGCCATAGTAAAAAGGTGGCTGAGACTTAGACGAGAAAGAACTCAGAAAAAGGATACACTGGTTCCTACCATTTACGAGAAAATACCAACAAAAGATTATATACTTTAACCTGGGATACCTCCTCCTATAATATAGTATCTAACTTTCGCTGCTATTAATCGGCAATAAAGCACGTAATGCAGGCGACTACGCCAAATAAATGGTAGTTAAGATTTACTCACTGAAAAATAAGTTGCTACAGTGGAAACAAAATAATTTATTGAAAAATTTTTGGAGGAAAAAAAATCCCCTTAATTTTAAGTTCACTACAAGATCACCCCTAAAGTCAGTTAGGGTAAGGGAGGCAATTGACAGAACGTAATTTTCTGAAGCGCGCTGACTCCCCCAAAACCTTAACATTACCTCAAAACACTTAACCTTTCTCCCTTTGCAGATCCCTGGGACTGATATACAACACAAAATCTTTACCAGCGTTTAGTATTTACAAAATCAGTAATTAACATATATTCCCAACCAAAATCAATCTGTAACTCAAATGTATATTTAGTCTCAACATGCTGTGGAAAAAAACAATTATAAAATTGTGTGGTCAGCACGCCCCATAAAAAGATCGTTTAGTCTAGGGAATAGTTATTTTTAAAGATACACAATACCACGAGACAATCACACTCTTACTCTATTACAGAATAAAGAACATAACAGACGAGGTAATATATTTATCGTACTCGTCTTCCTATTCTAAGTTCCAAAGAAAAATCCTACGGACGAGACCACATTTGTCGTAGATTTTTGATAGGGGGATTAAGACTTGGGCTTGTCCCTTTTGAATAGATTAGAATAAGTGATAGTCACAGTGAGAGATCGTAAAAAGAAATAGAAGTTTCCACGAGTGTGGTATGGTAAAATGTGATAGAGGCTGTCTCTGAAATCGAGAAATCTTCTATCTTTGAGCCTGTCTTCTACGACAGAATTAGAGGATTCAGACAGTATAAACACATATATATTAAATATATATATATTTATATACCATTCACGTGCACACACACACAAGGTACAACAGTTAGATGAACAGACGTGGGAATACTATAACAAATGATTATACAGATATTTTGGTGCCAAGCTGACCAACACACTGATTAAGTTTAATTGAATTTTAATCATCAGACTAAAATTCCATCACAACATATAAAATTTACATCAAGCAGCCATGACACAAGTAGTTCATCAAGTCAATGAATTGCTACAAGAATGATAGACCCACAGTTATGATCTTTTCCCTCGATGTATAGCCCACAGTCCCGTTAGAAGGAAAGATGATGGCCCCAAAGAGTCACGGATACATCTGCTGTAGTCTAATGATTTTCCCCTTTAAAGGTATGAACAGACGTAGATAGTAGTATGATCTATCCTAAGGAAAAGTTATACCTGCAGTAGCAACAATTTGCATAAATGGAATTGCAAAGTGGGTGAATAAATAGTTATCATAAAACATCACTCAGTCTACTTTCACTCGGTTCTTTCAACATGGTATCCTGGCTCACGTTCTTACCTAATAGCTTGCTGGTGTTCGCCGTCTGGCGCACTGTATTACGGCACCGGGTAAGAGTTAGTCTTAAGCGGGCACACAGTGTCAGAATCACGAGGTTTCCCTTATTTAGGAAGATGACTGTTGCGCACATATTTTTTGACGCACAGATTACAAAAATACGATATGGCTATTTAATATGGAAAATATATATATTTGCATTTATTTGTGTACGAAAATGCTTTCTATTGTAAAGCCAGATAATCCATGTTTGATTTATACGTTTGATTATATGGATAATCTCCCTTGATATTGATCGGGCGTAAGAATACTATATTTTTGGCATTCATCATTTGTCATAGCCAGAAAATAGATTGATCGTTCTTAGAATGTTTATGGCCTGAATTCATATGTATTACATATTATTAGTGCAAGTAGATTCAGTCCTATATTGTATATTTTGTATGGGTAGGCAGGACTATATTCTTTATGCCGCACTCTAGCGGAGGTATCCGTTGTCCTAGAGAGTGGTAGTGAGTTCCGAAGAAGACGGTCGCAATGGCCGGGTTGTGTCATTATTAGGGCTGGTACTGTTAAAGATTAAAGTGGTTTATGGATGTTTTTTCCATAAGGAAGGAATGTCTCTGCAAGTGTGTGATGTCAGAGACTCTTCTCACGTACTTCATTATGTTTGAATTCGGACTCCAGGTAAAGCCAGACCCGTTTTTCCTTTGATGATCTCCGTATGGTTAGACCTAGATGAAACATCGTATTTTCGAGCATCGTTGGTCATCTAAAGATAGATTGATGAAGATGACAGGTTCCATCAGCGCTTCTGTCTTTGTGAAGTAACCTTCTGACTAAGGGACTGTATGGCAACAAGGGGAAATCCTAAATGTTCAAGTTATGAATTAACTGTGGCTTATAGTTATCCTTCTGCTGGGCGAGTGAGCGAAAACTCAGGGAAGGAGGCCATTTTGTATTCCTGTCATCATTATGGATCACTGTCCAAAGAACGGATCAGGAATCTTATTATTCGGACAGTGGCACGGAGATCTCATTAAGAGTAAAACCCCTATCGTGGTTTAACTTTGTTATTTAAATATTTGACATATACAGCTGGAGAACTTAGCCAAGGAAAAGGTTCCTCCAGTGAACCCTTGTTATGTTTACACACACCTATCCACTGATGCGTCCAGTCAGTTTGGGGATGTGCCAGTAGTACGCCAGAACTTTGTATGACATTATTATATTGAATGCTGCATAAAATGTACTACTATTCTACTACCTAATGATTTTGCTATGTCAACATACTCATGACTGTATTCCGTGCTGTCCAAGTGTGTGCGTCATTATTAAAAGCATAGAAACGTCAACAGCGGTTCCTAACATCTTTGACTTGCCTAAGAGTGTGAGTGAAATAGTATCAAGTGTCAACTACATCGAACAGTACACCATTCGCGTATTTTCTACTCTCACTCCATACATACACAATCCTGCGTCGGTTGAGTTGACCTTTGTTGTACTTGCCTGTCTCATGTGTAACGAGCAGGAAGGATACTCTACCCTTTACAGTGATGAGCACCAGTATTACTTAGGGAACGTTTCTTCTTCTTCTTCCATCCTTAGCCAATGACCGTCAAAGCAGTCAGTAGCCATTACGCCTTGTGGCGTCTTAAGGGCAACAACAAATTGATTTTCTTTGCCGTTGTTTCCCATCACGCCTAGAGGCGTCTTTAGGGCAACAGCAAATTGACCTATTTGTTGTTGTTTCCATAATCAAAGAGACTAGCAAACAGGTGATCAGCCTGTTGTGGTAGGGAACGTTTACTTGACAGTAATTCCATAGCAGACACTGCCTCGCTGCCTTTTGCCTTCCCTAACTCAGGACTAGAGTGAGTTACCCATTTACAGCACCGCTGGGTAGACTGGAGCATGCCTGGTATCATCAACTGAGGACATTACAGTAGTAATCAGTGAACTACGACATTTTACAGTGAATTACAACTTTTACAGTGGTAGGCCAGTTTCCTTGGTCTAGCCTTCGCAGTCTTGATGATTCAAGTCACCAGGTGTAACAAGAACGTGTATTTTGGCAAAATGTGACACACATCAACACCAGTAGGAACTATACAGTCGATGTCAGCTTGACCTGTTCTGACAAGTGAAATGAATCTGGGTCAATGCTTGTTGACATTTTTTGCAGTACAGAGCTGAAAACTTTGAGGAACATAAACTGTTCGGTTGTTACAGTGTGTGATTACCTTGCTGAAGAAGAACATAAGTGTTGTTATTTCATCGGTGGATCTTCTCATGCTAAAAAAAAATTGAACAATGTAATAAGATAGTTCAATAATTTAAGATTGATTAAAAGTGCCAGTTTATTTTGATTAAAAGCTGTGCCATTAAAGTGAAAGCTGAGCATACTTTGCAACACATCCTATCCACAACACATATATTATATTATATGCATTTATGCTATTTATGTTTATATGTATTTATGTTTGTATATTATTTGTGTGTATATGTCGCGGGCCTGGATGGGAGGAGACTAATATAAGATTTCCCAAGTGACATAGGGCTTATATTAGCGGTCTATAGGGAGCAATTTTCTTTGTTGGAAATCTGCTGGCAACATTGGGTGCTATTTCGGTTAGTTGTGATGAGGTGTTCTTTTCTTCGTTGTTTTTGTTAATAATTTTGTGTTCCTTAGTTTTGTTTGCATTTGTTGGTCTACCCTTTTCTATTTTTGATTTCTATACACAATTTATATTTATACACTGTGGCGTTATTTGTCTTGTTATCTTATTGCAGTTATCATCACAGATTCTGTGATCATTTTCTTTGATTTTTCCTATTTAATTTAATTTGATTGCTGCAAATGTTCTCATATGGTCTTTTCTTGTTTGTCCTTTGTGAATGTCTTGAGTTGACATATGATATATGAGGTATAGTTGAATACACTTATATTATAGTACAGACCAGTACTTTATGATCATTGATTACATTAAGAAAGTGTACAAGACCTTTGTAAAGCTTGTCTCCCACAGTGATTGGGATAGAAAATATTATTTTCCACAGGTACTCAAGTGATCATTGATTACATTAAGGAAGTATACAAGACCTTTGTAAGGCTTGTCTCCCGCAGGGTTTGGGATATACAGATATTGTTTTCCACAAGTACTTAGGTTATCATTTGTTATATTATAAACAAGATAACCATATAAGGTTTGTCTCACACACAGATTGTGATTGTGAGCTGATTATTCAACTTATTATAAACTTGTGGTTGCATTACTTGGAAATATATATATAATCATACACTATTGATACTATAAAGTACTTAGATTATAAAGGTGATTATACAAGCTCTTTATTAGAGACTTGTTTCACACAGTGTTGTGGTAAAGTGATACTTCTTTAGAGACTTCTTCCCATTGAGGTTGGTATAAGGTCTTTGACTAAGAGTAAGAGGGTAAAATAGAGTGAAGTGACTATATAAGTCTATAGTACAGACTTGTCTCCCATTAAAGTGGGATAAGGTAATTTATTTACTTTTTCAGGTAAACTAGTCTCATATTATTAGACATAATGTCAGACATAAGTGATATGATGGATCATTTTCTTCGAGAGTCAAGAAGATTACGTTTATTTGGTGATGATTGTGAGCATTATGCCACAGAACATTTTCTACTCCAGGTGAGTAAAGAGTTAAAAGGATTTGCCCTGTGTAATTTTGGTTACGCTTATTCACAGGAGAAAGCTTTGAGGCTTTCTAAAGTACTATCAACACTTTTCTATGATGATGGAAAACCAACTACTCAGAACAGTGTTGAGTTGCAGACTCTGAAAAAAACGATAAATGAGCTTCAAAGTGATAAGAAAGCTCTTACTGATAAGTTATCAGCAATGAATGATGAAAATGCTACATTGAAGAGTAAAGTGACTCAATTGATAGCTGATAATATGAAATTTGGTGAATTCTCTCTTAGACAGAAAAAAGAGTTAGAAGATGAAATTACCTCATTAAAACAGATGATGGATAATCAGGTAGATAAGGTGAACTCTTCTACGCTTGATTTAAAACTACTTTGGAAGATAATAGAAAACTTAGCTCTTCCTAGTGAGAATAAATTGAGACAATCTCAACTGGAAAAGGAGGAAAAAAAGTTAGAAGATGAGATGAGCTCAATGAAAGACAAATATCTATGTAATGAACAGGCTTTTATTAGTGAGCTTGAACAGGTCAAAAGAGACTAAGATGAATTAAAAGTGGAGGCTGGGAAACACAAGAAGATATATAATGATAAACTCACTAATCTATTGAGTCAGAATGTGTTTCTAAGCCGCCAACTAGAAGAAAAGAATTTAATATCTCAGGAGGAGATTAAGGTGTTTAAGAATAAGAAGGATATGGAGTTTCAGTCACTGCAACTGGAGTTGACACAGTTGAGAGCGAAGAAAGAAAATGATGAAAAGATTGATAAACTGATGACTACTCATCATAGTGCTATGGAAGCACTGAAACTTGAACTTGTTCAAGAAAAGACTAAGGTTCTAGAAACTACGTCTCAGATGACAGAGTTGAGAACAGATCTCAAAGATAGTATTGCTAGAGAGAAAACTCTTGTATCTCAGTTACGTGTTACAAAGTTAGTTTATAACTGGAAAGTGAGAACTAATGAGAAAACTCAGAAAGCTTTTCTAGAGAGAAAGCTTTGGCAGAAGTGGAAGTTACAAAACTTCGTAAGAGGGTCGACGGTTTGTTAGATATTGTTTTGAACAATAAGATGTTGTCTAATAATAAGGTGAATAGATTTGAACACAAATCTGATGGTCACTATGTTAGTGCAAAGAGTCAACGACATGCTAGTAGTAACATGAAACAATATGTGAGCAAATCTTTTCGTGGAAAATATGGTTTCCCACGAAATAACGATACTGCCTCTAATGGGAGTTGGCGTGAGGCCGACAAAGGTAAATCAAGTGTCAGTCTTTTGGATCACGGTGAGGACTTTGATAAATGTCATGACAAGATTCCTCAGAAAAACCGTGCATCGACTTTTCAAGGTTCTGATAGATTGGTAAAAGAGAATAAAACTGTTAGTACACATCGTACTCAGCCCAAGCAGTACGATCCTTCTGTTAAGCACATTGCCACAGGCAAAAATAACAACAATTGTGCTAGAAAAGATAATCATAATTATGAACAGCGCCAAGGGCGTTCATCACGTGTTAATTTTCCTTTTTCATGTAATGGTTCTTTTTCAAAGAACTGGAAGCAATTTGATGATGCTCAATTTTTTGGTCCCAGTAACAGTAGGAACTTCAATAGAGGTTACCAATCTCATAATAATTATTTTTGTGGACAACAAAATCCTACTGATCATAAGGGTAATAACACAACTTTTCATAACTATGGTAAATGGAGTGTAAATAAGAGAAATGGTCTCAACAGAGATCATAATTTTGATAGATCTCGTTACGACGGTAGATCTCAACATGAGTCCACTTAAGTTTATTGTCTTAAGATTTCCTGATACACTTCCAGACTTATGTCTGTCCTTAATATATCATATATTGATTGTATCACTACTTAGCGGTTCATTGATGTATATTCACCACTGATCTTTTGATGTTTTTTTCGTCTTTGATAATCATGATGTTAAAATACCTAAGATGAAATTTTTGGATAAACTAGTGTAGAAATTGTGGCATTGCGATTATTGTAGTATGCGTTGGTGACACCTCTCTGGAAATATTTATACTTAGAGAAATACTTTCTCTGAGATCTTGAGATATTTTCTCACTTGTCGTGCCATAGGACGACTTAGCCTTACATTAGGCGTCACATTTGTTTGGAATGCTTATCATCTGCGCATTGTTATTCGTGCGTTGTGAGCCTATTGTATGTTGCTCCTGGATGTATTTCAAAAAAAAATGTACCATTTTTTTCCCGGGGGGTGTGGTAATCTGTTGCGCACATATTTTTTGACGCACAGATACAAAAATACGATATGGCTATTTAATATGGAAAATATATATATTTGCATTTATTTGTGTACGAAAATGCTTTCTTTTGTAAAGCCAGATAATCCATGTTTGATTTATACGTTTGATTATATGGATAATCTCCCTTGATATTGATCGGGCGTAAGAATACTATATTTTTGGCATTCATCATTTGTCATAGCCAGAAAATAGATTGATCGTTCTTAGAATGTTTATGGCCTGAATTCATATGTATTACATATTATTAGTGCAAGTAGATTCAGTCCTATATTGTATATTTTGTATGGGTAGGCAGGACTATATTCTTTATGCCGCACTCTAGCGGAGGTATCCGTTGTCCTAGAGAGTGGTAGTGAGTTCCGAAGAAGACGGTCGCAATGGCCGGGTTGTGTCATTATTAGGGCTGGTACTGTTAAAGATTAAAGTGGTTTATGGATGTTTTTTCCATAAGGAAGGAATGTCTCTGCAAGTGTGTGATGTCAGAGACTCTTCTCACGTACTTCATTATGTTTGAATTCGGACTCCAGGTAAAGCCAGACCCCAAATTGATTTTCTTTGCCGTTGTTTCCCATCACGCCTAGAGGCGTCTTTAGGGCAACAGCAATTTGACCTATTTGTTGTTGTTTCCATAATCAAAGAGACTAGCAAACAGGTGATCAGCCTGTTGTGGTAGGGAACGTTTACTTGACAGTAATTCCATAGCAGACACTGCCTCGCTGCCTTTTGTCTTCTCTAACTCAGGACTAGAGTGAGTTACCCATTTACAGCACCGCTGGGTAGACTGGAGCATGCCTGGTATCATCAACTGAGGACATTACAGTAGTAATCAGTCAAACGAAGCACATTCTACAGTGAATAACGTCATTTTACAATGACCGGTTGGTAAATTCTTTCAATAGATAATTATTGTTTACACCCGCAGTTCGTCAAAATGTCGGAAGGTCAATGATTTGTAATGTTTTACTTGCCACAAGGGCTGAAAGATACTTGAGGTTTTTCTCTGGAAGAGTTCAATCAGTCTCGATGGGCAGGTTACTTCATTTAACCTTTAAAGTTCTTGTAAAGGTTATACATCAAGTCTTTAAGGAAAATGTTTTTTTTAGTTCTTTACAGATATTTGTCGTGTACTCGAACGCTGGCAAAGTTGGGTCACCCCAGTTTTCACTGAATAAAGAAAACAACATATCAAATACTTATACATACTATGTACTACGGTCATAACTTACATTATAAACTGCAAGCGGAGAGCTTGACTTGTTGTTTAAATCTCCCCGTGAAATAAGTTATATTCATAAAATCAACATTCCTGAATTAGAAATACATACGCATTTCGTCAATACTCAGTGATGAATCTATGCAGTTATAAGTTAGTTTTACAATATTCTCGACTAAGCAGTTAAATTGAATTATTTATAGCTGCACGAGATTTTAAGCTTGAAATTATAATTTATTCTGCTTTCCACTGAAACACGTCAGCTAGAGAATATAAAAGACTTATATTTAATACTTCTGCACACAAATCTAGTAAAATAATATAGGCGATTATCCACTTAATCACTCACAAAATATTAGATATATTATATTACCTCAACACAGAACTACAGGCGATCGCACAACTTAGAATTATACGCTGATATATATATATATTTGAAGTCTAGAAGCTCGGCAAATTGTCGAAACAAACTGAGAAACTTCGCTATACAGCTTATTCTTTACACGAGCGACCTGTCTACAGCGAATCTTGAGAACTGAATGAAAATAAAGTTTAAAACTCTCGTTAATATCTTAAAACCCAGACAAAGGATGTACGCTATTTCCAAACCCCCGCAATAGCGCCGGTCTCTCCTCTCCTCCTAACACTTCCCATAACTCAGGCGACTAGCCATAACATGCCAAGAGTGCGTCTTCACACCTACTGCTAAGCAACTGTTCGTAGAGTGCCGTGTCAGGTGGAAATGCTAGACCCTATGTCTCATTTATGGTCGAGGCAGATGGCAGTTTCCACACCTATTGCCGAGAAATCTTAACCAAAAGCGTCGTATCAGATGGAATTGCTAGACAAATGTCTGCTCCTATGTCTGACGGAATGTATTCTAACACTATACGCTCACATCCCGGGGACTGACACATTATGCAATAAGTGCGTTATCAGTGTATGAGAAAAAGAAACGGTAAAGTCAGAATGGGAAAGAAATATATTTTTCGGAAACGAACGAATGCCAAAAACCAGGAAAAGAATAAAAGAGCGATAATAAAGTAGAGGACACGGGTAGAAAAGAAAAGAATATAGAAAATGTATTGATCATAAATCTCTATGGGACAGAACGTCCCCCCTTTAAGATATGGAAGCACTCTATTTCTACGTTATGGAAAAAAATTTGCTATATCCGTAGGTTCAGGGTGTCTGTCCTCTTCCCCTCATCTCCCCTCTCCGTCTCTCGCCAATTCCTACTCAAGTCTACTCCCAAAGTTTCCTTTCTCTGGAATGTCTCCCATGCGCGCTTGAAAGATCGTCGCCGCTTTTGACATTTTTGAAAGATTCCGTGTGATTGCAGTGGAATTTCCCTGCCACCATCGTCATCTTCGTCAATATTGGCGATCGTCAGGAAATGTTCGGAGGTCGGCACCGGTCTTTCCAAGTATCTCTTTAACAGATTTAAATGGTAGACCTTCTCCTTTCCTTTTATAGAGATCTGGTAGTTAGCCTTGAAAATCTTTTTAAGGACGGTAAACGGCCCTTGCCATCCGATTCTCAGTTTGTTGTTCCCGGTGGGAAGTAACACCAAAACTTTCTCTCCTGCTTCCAGTTCTCTCTCTTTCGCGACTTTCCTGTATCGGTTAGCGAGCTTTGTGCGTACTCGCTTAAAGTTAGTCGTTGTTAGGTCCCATCCTAGTTTCAACCTTTCTTTTAAATCCGACACATATTTACTTGCTGAGACAACTGTCTCATCCGCCTTCTCGTCTGTCTAAGACTGAAGTAAGGCTTCAAGTGGCCCCTTAATAGGTCTGCCGAATAAAAGCGTTGCTGGCGGAAATCCTGTAGAAGTATGAGGAGATTCTCTGTAGCGAAATAAAGCTGCAGGAATACAAAGATCCCAATCTTCAGGTTTCACTTGTACCAGTTTACTTAGCATCATGTTGAGGTTTCCATTAACACGTTCCATGAGCCAGTTTCCGGCCAGAGTATAAGGCTTTATGTAGATGTACTGGTTCCTCAAGATCTTCACGATCTTATCCATCAACAGGTTTCGGTATGGAGATCCGTTATCCGTCAACACTTGATGAGGGAATCCCAACCGAGTGAAAACCTGCACAATGGCTTCTGCGACATGCTTGGCATCTGCGCATGTTAGCGGGATAGCTTTTGCCCATAAAGTGCATGTGTCGACTAAGGTCAGGATAAACCTGTTCCTTCTTTTACTCCTTTCTAGGGGTCCTAAAATGTCGATCACAAGTTCGAATGGTGTTCCCACTATTGGCATTTCACCCAAAGAGACTGGGTGTGTCCGTTGCTTGGGTGGTACACGTTGGCACTGGGCACAGGATTTGACATACCTAATAATATCAGTATTTACTCCTGGCCACCAATAATGAGTAGTTATCCATTGGTTTGTGCCGTTTTGTCCCATATGTCCGCTGAAGGGAAGAGAGTGCCCCATTTCTAGGATTTGGCTTCTGTACTGTTTCGGTACTAGGAGCTGATTGTAACCTTGGTCAGGCTTGCCCGTTCTGCGATAAAGTACGCCATCCTTAGAAAAAATGTCCCCGTGCTGTCTGGGTTCCTTAGCCGTGAGCAGTTTCCTAAAGCAGGGTGCCAAAGTAGGGTTATTTTGTTGCGCTTCTTTAAGTTCTATAGGTAACAAATTTTGCGCAGGCTCCCGTTCTTTCTTGGTTTGCCCTCTTGTAGTTACTGCTGCCACAATCGGCTCTTCCGTTTTCCCAATAAACCCGTATCTACCACCAAGTATGACTGGGTAGATGGGGTCATCCATATCAGCCGATTTGATCACGCCTCTGACAAACTCAGAGTGGATCTCCACCAGTGCGATGGGAAGCAGTATAGGTGCCTCACTCTTAAGAACTCCACAAAGTTCGACGGTCTCTCCTGTCTCTTGACCAGGTTTAACCGGGTGTCTGGCAACAATGCAATCATAAGAATGCCCCGTGTCAAATAAACAAAACGTTTGAGAACCGTTCAATATAACAGTACCTCGCGTAGAGGGTCTGTCTCCCTTTACAGATTGGGAATCACTGTCAAAAATTCCGCCTTGCGAGACTGTTAGCAAGCATCCTATGCGTTTCGGCTTGGTGTGCTCGCTCTGATCATTAGTCCCGTGCGCAGGGGTTTTCTCCTTTGTCTCCGTGTCCTCGCTGGCTGTGGGACCATGAAAGGCGGTCGGGTTGATCAGACTGTTTACTGTGGTTGGGGTACTTGTTCTTGTAGAACTTGGATTTTTCTGGAAGGGGATTTTGAGGTCCAGTTTCTCTGTGGTTATTCTGATTAGAAGCATGAGAAGATTGGTCTAGATTATTCTTTCGAAAATGCTCTTCTGACGGTTTACGTTTTGTAGCCGGCAGTTCGGCCAGCGCATTGTGATATCGCTCAGACTTTTCCAAAATGTCTTCAAGCTTTTCTGCACCTTGCTCAGCTAGAAATCTCCGGGTGTCAGCAGACAAAGTGTTCTTTATTAGTTCGGTTATAACAAATTCCTCAAGTCCTTCATAGGTAGAGGGGAGCTGTGAAAGCTCAAGGCACTTTGTCAAGTATCCCTTCAAACGAGACGAGAACTGCTGAAAAGTTTCAGAGCTCTCCTTCCTGCTGTTGCGAATCAGTTGCAAAAATTTGCTAGCATTCATTTCAAAGCGCTCCAGTAACGCTTTCTTCAACACATCATAGTTGTCTTGTTGGCTGCTTTTTAGTTTGGCGTAAACATCATACGCACTGCTTTTCAAAGCCTGAGAAAGCTTCACATTCCAACGCGACCTCTCTAAACCGTACAGAGTTGCAATTTTCTCTAATTTTTCTAGATACGTGTCAATCTTCCAATTAGGACACGGGAAAGATTCTAGCGCAAAAGACATAGCAGTGAGGTGAGTAGATTCAGTATTAGAAGGATCATTTAAAGAAGAATGAGGAGAAGACTCTCCATTGCTGGAGGTAGAGGCAGCGCCACGACTTTGAACCTCTACAGCTTTAAGCGCCAGTTCATGTTGTCTCTCCTTCTCTCTTTCGTTCGCCCCGCGAATTTCCAATTCTTCCTCAATCTTCCTTTGCTCTCTAGCTTCAGCTGCTTTCTCCTTCTGCTCCGCATCATATCTTTCCAGTTTGTCCCTGACAAAAGATTTCGCTTCTTCTCCGTCCAAACCTTCTTCTCTCGCTTCGTCCCTGAGGATCTGCCTAAGCTTCGCCCACTCTGCCATAATAAATAGGTGACTGAGACTTAGGCGAGAAAGAACTCAGAAAAAGGATACACTGGTTCCTACCACTTACGAGAAAATACCAACAAACGAAGATACTTTAACCTGGGATACCTCCTCCTATAATATAGTATATAACTGTCGCTGCTATTAATCGGCAATAAAGCACGTAATGCAGGCGACTACGCCAAATAAATGGTAGCTAAGATTTACTCACTAAAAAATAATGTCTTTTTTTTTCCTCGCATGAGGTTGCATATTTTTTCCTCGCATGAGGTTGCATAGGCCCCCGCCCAATCCCGGCTCTGGTCAAGACCACATGTCCCAACACAAGAACACCCAATGACACCATGTGTCACTGTAGTGATCTTCCGTGTTTTCACACAAAGGACCTAATGACATAAATGTCACTACTGGTCCCTGTGTGTAGACACATGATCCTAGCCAAAGGCCGGATATTAGTTTGTTTTTTTTTCTTTTTTTTAAATTTCCTCGCATGAGGTTGCATATTTTGTCCTTGCATGAGGTTGCATTGGCCCCCGCCCAAACCTTGCTCTGGTCAAGACCCAATGACACCATGTGTCACTGTAGTGATCTTCCGTGTTTTCACACAAAGGACCTAATGACACAAATGTCACTACTGGCCTCTGTGTGTAGACACATGATCCTTTTTTTTCCTCGCATGAGGTCGCATATTTTTTCCTCGCATGAGGTCGCATTAGCACCCGCCCAAACCCGGCCCTGGTCAAGACCACATGTTCCAACACAAGAAGACCCAATGACAACATGTGTCACTGTAGTGATCTTCTGTGTTCTTTTTTTTCCTCTCTTGAGGTCGCATATGTTTTCCTCGCATGAGGTCGCATTAGCACCTGCCCAAACCCGGCTCTGGTCAAGACCACATGTCCCAACACAAGAAGACCCAATGACAAACTGTGTCACTGTAGTGATCTTCTGTGTTTTCACACAAAGGACCTAATGACACATAAATGTCACTGTACTGGTCCCTGTGTCTAGACATATGATCTCAGCCAAAGGCCGGATATTAGGCATTTTTGTTTCCCTCGCATGAGGTCGCATATTTTTTCCTCGCATGAGGTCGCATTGGCTCACGCCCCAAACCCGGCTCTGGTCAAGACCACATGTTCCGACACAAGAAGACCCAATGACAAAATGTGTCACTGTAGTGATCTTCTGTGTTCTCACACAATGGACCTAATGACACATGAATGTCTGTTATTTATTTTTTTTCCTCAAATGAGGTTGCATATTTTTTCCTCGCATGAGGTCGCATTAGCACCCGCCCAAACCATGCCCTGGTCAAGACCACATGTCCCAACACAAGAAGACCCAATGACAATATGTGTCAATGTAGTGATCTTCTGTGTTCTCACACAAAGGACCTAATGACAGATGAATGTCTTTTTTTCCCTTGCATGTCTTTTTTTTTTTCCCTTGCATTCACTGTACTGGTCCCTGTGTCTAGACACATGATCCTACCCAAAGACCGGATATTTTTTTTCCTCGCATGAGGTCGCATATTTTTTCCTCGCATGAGGTCGCATTAGCACCCGCCCAAACCCGGCCCTGGTCAAGACCACATGTCCCAACACAAGAAGACCCAATGACAAAATGTGTCACTGTAGTGATCTTCTGTGTTCTCACACAAAGGACCTAATGACACATGAATGTCACTGTACTCTTCACTGTGTCTGTGTCCTACCCAAAGACCGGATAGACACATGATCGCATTAGCATCCGCCAAACCCGGCCCTGGTCAAGACCACATTTTTTTTAGTTCTTCTGTGTTCTCATGAGGTCGCATATTTTTTCCTCGCATGATGTCGCATTGGCACACGCCCCAAACCCGGCTCTGGTCAAGACCACATGTCCCGACACAAGAAGACCCAATGACAAAATGTGTCACTGTAGTGATCTTCTTTGTTCTCACACAAAGGACCTAATGACACATGAATGTCTTTTATTTATTTTTTTTTCCTCGCATGAGGTCGCATATTTTTTCCTCGCATGAGGTCGCATTAGCACCCGCCCAAACCCGGCCCTGGTCAAGACCACATGTCCCACCACAAGAAGACCCAATGACAAACTGTGTCACTGTAGTGATCTTCTGTGTTCTCACACAAAGGACATAATGACAGATGAATGTCTTTTTTTTTCCTTGCATGAGGTCGCATATTTTGTCCTCGCATGAGGTCGCACTAGCACCCGCCCAAACCCGGCCCTGGTCAAGACCACATGACCCAACACAAGAAGACCCAATGACAACATGTGTCACTGTAGTGATCTTCTGTGTTCTCACACAAAGGACCTAATGACACACGAATGTCACTGTACTGGTCCCTGTGTCTAGACACATGATCCTAGCCAAAGGCCGGATATTTTTTTTTCCTCGCATGAGGTCGCATATTTTTTCCTCGCATGAGGTCGCATTAGCACCCGCCCAAACCCAACCGTGATCAAGACCACATGTCCCAACACAAGAAGACCCAATGACAAAATGTGTCACTGTAGTGATCTTCTGTGTTCTCACACAAAGGACCTAATGACACATGAATGTCACTGTACTGGTCCCTGTGTCTAGACACATGATCCTAGCCAAAGGCCGGATATTTTTTTTTCCTCGCATGAGGTCGCATATTTTTTCCTCGCATGAGGTCGCATTAGCACCCGCCCAAACCCGGCCCTGGTCAAGACCACATGTCCCAACACAAGAAGACCCAATGACAAAATGTGTCACTGTAGTGATCTTCTGTGTTCTCACACAAAGGACCTAATGACACATGAATGTCACTGTACTGGTCCCTGTGTCTAGACACATGATCCTAGCCAAAGGCCAGATTTTTTTTTCCTCGCATGAGGTCGCATTGGCGGCCGCCCCAAACCCGGCTCTGGTCAAGACCACATGTCCCGACACAAGAAGACCCAATGACAAAATGTGTCACTGTAGTGATCTTCTGTGTTCTCACACAAAGGACCTAATGACACATGAATGTCTTTTTTTTTCCTTGCATGAGAACGCATATTTTTTCCTCGCATGAGGTCGCATTAGCACCCGCCCAAACCCGGCCCTGGTCAAGACCACATGTTCCAACACAAGAAGACCCAATGACAACATGTGTCACTGTAGTGATCTTCTGTGTTCTTTTTTTTTCCTCGCATGAGGTCGCATATTTTTTCCTCGCATGAGGTCGCATTAGCAATCGCCCAAACCCGACCCTGGTCAAGACCACATGTCCCAACACAAGAAGACCCAATGACAAACTGTGTCACTGTAGTGATCTTCTGTGTTCTCACACAAAGGACCTAATGACACATAAATGTCACTGTACTGGTCCCTGTGTCTAGACATATGATCTCAGCCAAAGGCCGGATATTAGGCATTTTTGTTTCCATCGCATGAGGTCGCATATTTTTTCCTCGCATGAGGTCGCATTAGCAATCGCCCAAACCCGGCGTTGGTCAAGACCACATGTCCCAACACAAGAAGACCCAATGACAAAATGTGTCACTGTAGTGATCTTCTGTGTTCTCACACAAAGGACCTAATGACACATGAATGTCACTACTGGTCTCTGTGTGTAGACACATGATCCTTTTTTTCCTCGCATGAGGTTGCATATTTTTTCCTCGCATGAGGTTGCATTAGCACCCGCCCAAACCCGGCCCTGGTCAAGACCACATGTTCCGACACAAGAAGACCCAATGACAAAATGTGTCACTGTAGTGATCTTTGTTCTCACACAATGGACCTAATGACACATGAATGTCTTTTATTTATTTTTTTTTCCTCGTATGAGGTCGCATATTTTTTCCTCGCATGAGGTCGCATTAGCACCCGCCCAAACCCGGCCCTGGTCAAGACCACGTGTCCCAACACAAGAAGACCCAATGACAATATGTGTCACTGTAGTGATCTTCTCAGTTCTCACACAAAGGACCTAATGACAGATGAATGTCTTTTTTTCCCTTGCATGAGGTCGCATATTTTTTCCTCGCATGAGGTCGCACTAGCACCCGCCCAAACCCGGCCCTGGTCAAGACCACATGTCCCAACACAATAAGACCCAATGACAACATGTGTCACTGTAGTGATCTTCTGTGTTCACACACAAAGGACCTAATGACACATGAATATCACTGTACTCTTCCCTGTGTCTAGACACATGATCCTAGAAAAAGGCCAGATATTTTGTTTTCCGCTCATCAGGTCGCATATTTTTTCCTCGCATGAGGTCGCATTGGCACACGCCCCAAATCCGGCTCTGGTCAAGACCACATGTTCCGACACAAGAAGACCCAATGACAAAATGTGTCACTGTAGTGATCTTCTTTGTTCTCACACAAAGGACCTAATGACACATGAATGTCACTGTACTGGTCCCTGTGTCTAGACACATGATCCTACCCAAAGACCGGATATTTTTTTTTCCTCGCATGAGGTCGCATATTTTTTCCTCGCATGAGGTCGCATTAGCACCCGCCCAAACCCGGCCCTGGTCAAGACCACATGTCCCAACACAAGAAGACCCAGTGACAAAATGTGTCACTGTAGTGATCATCTTTGTTCTCACACAAAGGACCTAATGACACATGAACGTCACTGTACTGGTCATTGTGTCTAGACACATGATCCTACCCAAAGGCCAGATATTTTTTTTCCTTGCATGAGAACGCATATTTTTTCCTCGCATGAGGTCGCATTAGCACCCGCCCAAACCCGGCCCTGGTCAAGACCACATGTTCCAACACAAGAAGACCCAATGACAACATGTGTCACTGTAGTGATCTTCTGTGTTCTTTTTTTTCCTCGCATGAGGTCGCATATTTTTTCCTCACATGAGGTCGCATTGGCATACGCCCTAAACCCGGCTCTGGTCAAGACCACATGTTCCGACACAAGAAGACCCAATGACAAAATGTGTCACTGTAGTGATCTTTGTTCTCACACAATGGACCTAATGACACATGAATGTCTTTTATTTATTTTTTTTTCATCGTATGAGGTCGCATATTTTTTCCTCGCATGAGGTCGCATTAGCACCCGCCCAAACCCGGCCCTGGCCAAGACCACATTACCCAACACAAGAAGACCCAATGACAATATGTGTCACTGTAGTGATCTTCTGTGTTCTCACACAAAGGACCTAATTACAGATGAATGTCTTTTTTTTTCCCTTGCATGAGGTCGCATATTTTTTCCTCGCATGAGGTCGCACTAGCACCCGCCCAAACCCGGCCCTGGTCAAGACCACATGTCCCAACACAAGAAGACCCAATGACAACATGTGTCACTGTAGTGATCTTCTGTGTTCACACACAAAGGACCTAATGACACATGAATGTCACTGTACTGGTCCCTGTGTCTAGACACATGATCCTAGCCAAAGGCCAGATATTTTTTTTTCCGCTCATGAGGTCGCATATTTTTTCCTCACATGAGGTCGCATTGGCACACGCCCTAAACCCGGCTCTGGTCAAGACCACATGTTCCGACACAAGAAGGCCCAATGACAAAATGTGTCACTGTAGTGATCTTCTTTGTTCTCACACAAAGGACTTAATGACACATGAATGTCACTGTACTGGTTCCTGTGTCTAGACACATGATCCTACCCAAAGGCCGGATATTTTTTTCCTCGCATGAGGTTGCATATTTTTTCCTCGCATGAGGTCGCATTAGCACCCGCCCAAACCCGGCCCTGGTGAAGACCACATTTTCCAACACAAGAAGACCCAATGACAACATGTGTCACTGTAGTGATCTTCTGTGTTCTTTTTTTCCTCTCTTGAGTTCGCATAATTTTTCCTCGCATGATGTCGCATTAGCACCTCCCCAATCCCGGCTCTGGTCAAGGCCTTATGTCCCAACACAAGAACACCCAATGACACCATGTGTCACTGTAGTGATCTTCCGTGTTTTCACACAAAGGACCTAATGACATAAATGTGACTACTAGTCCCTGTGTGTATGGAGGTCGCACCTTTTTTCCTCGCATGATCGCATTAGCCTGACAAAATGTGTCACTGTAGTGATCTTCTGTGTTCTCACACAAAGACCTAATGACACATGATGTCAGTCTCTAGACACATGATCCTAGCCAAAGGCCGGATATTTTTTTTCCCTGCGCTTATTTTTT
>JAMPIV010020833.1:645000-685379 GCA_024509875.1 Oreohelix idahoensis | reverse complement strand
TTAACGCATTAATGAAGGAGGTAACTCCAAAGTAAATTGTTACTTTGGATTTTTCTCGTAAGCGTTCCCGAGATTCTTCCCCTTCTTGTTCCATCTTACATATTGCCATAGTCCCTTTGAAGCATCCCAGTTCTTTGGTATGGTCATAGAGAAAAAGAATTAAGAAATCCTTTTTGAAGACAGGAGCGAAGGAATGGGGTTAGAAGCGAAACCTCTATTATCCTGGTTGTTAACATATTTATCTCTGAAATATCCATGATCTTGCGTCACCCACATACCTATTGAAAAAGAGAAAAAGGAAAGCGGAAGAGCGGACAGAAAGCTAGAAGAAAGAATTTGGCTGGACGATCGTCAATTGGAGCTAGAAGAAAATTGAGGCAGAGATGGACGCCCGCAGGGAAATAGAGAGAGAGAGCGAGAAAGACAACATGACTGCAGGCCGCTTGGAAGGCTTTAGAGAGTCCGGGGACGCCTCTACTTCGAATAACGGCGAGAGCCGTCTTCGCCCCAGTCTCAGTCAAATGGATCTCTCCAGCACTCAGTCTGCCCAATTAACTGCGATGTTCTTTTGCATTCAGAGTCTTTTATCCTAGATCCCCAATGAGAAAATTGACAGTTATCTAGAAAAATTCGAGAGGCTCGAAAATCTGTATGGGTTGGAGAGTTCCCGCTGGGCACTTAAACTCTCAACGTCACTGAAAAGTACTGCTTATGACGTATATACTTGTTCTGGAACCCCCAGGGCAAGAGAGGCAGAGTAAAGGACCAAGAAATAATGTACAATGGCGTTCGAGAAGAGAGTTCTGAATACCTGGTCAGAGGCAGACTTAAGGTAATGGAGGTGAGGTAGAACATGGAAAAGAACTTGCAGTTCTCGCATGGCACGTGACAGAAGATGCTAGGACTTGGCATGTGTTTTGTTAAGGCCTATGCTAGACCTTTTGGGATATGGAGGGACTATGAATGACGTATATAATACCAAAGTATTTAGGGAACCAGACCAACAGGTTAACGACATGCTTCAAAAAGGCCTTGCTAGAGCGTTTTTGGATGACCGCACCGAAAATTATTTTCTGCAAATGTTTTCAGAAACAGCCAAAGAGAGCCACGCGAATGGCACGAATTCCCCGCAGTTCTCTTTCACACGTATCACGTCTACTAATTTGACAAAGTCATAGAGCAGTATCTGACCACCTCTATAACTCATATGAGCGACTACTTTAAGAACCTTGTTCCAAAGAGGAACAGATAAAGTCAACTTTGTCAAACGAAACCCGTATGATTTTTTGGCTGGAACAAGGGCGCAGTCCAGGCTATGAGGTACATAAAACTCAAGTAAGGCAGAACGCTATTGACAAATGCAAAAAAGCGAGACTTCCCATCACAAAATGTAAACCCACAATGAGCCATCTCGTAAACAAAATCTAGAGCAAGTCATCCTATTCCTCTACTCAGAATTATAAACCAACCAGAAAAAATAAATACCCAGTAGAACCTCCCCAGGAAAAAATCGAAATTACAAAACCCGAACCCAACCCTACCCTAACAGACAATTCCTGATCAACCCAAAAGCCTACGTGGCAGCGCGGCCACAAGGTCAAGGGAAAATGGAAGAGACCCCTACACCAGGAACGTCTGATCAGGGCAAACAAACCGATCCAAACCGCGTCGGATGTTTTGCATACAGCCTCGAAAGCAAGTAAGTCCAATGTCAGTGATTCTCAACCTGAGGGGACCGCGACCCTCAACTCGAGGAACTGTAATTTTGATGGTACCTCAACTACTTGTCTCTTTGACACTGGACTAAGCTTTAGTTGTATTGTTGCTAGACACCTAGTCAAACCAGGTCAGGAGACAGAGGAAACCGTCAAACTCAGTGGAGTTTTTAAGAGTGACGCACCCAGGACGCTGCCTATCGCACTGGTAGAAATACACTCTGATTTTGTCAGAGGTGTTATTAAAGCGGCCATTATGGATGATCCTATCTACCCAGTTATCCTGGGATGTAGATATGTGTTTATTGGGAGACCAAAGGAGCCGATTGTGGCAGCGGTAACCACAAGAGGGCAAGCCAAGAAGGAGAGGGAGCCTGCGCCAAATTTGTTGCCGAACGAACTGAAGGAGGCGCAACAAAGGACCCTACTCTGGAGCTCTGCTTTAAAAAACTGCCCATGGCTAAGGACCCCAGACACAACGGAGACATCTTTTCTAAGGATGGCGTATTGTATCGTAGAACGGGCAACCCCGACACGGGGAATAACCAGCTCCTAGTACCGACGCAGTACAGAAGCCAGATCTTAGAAATGGGGCACTCTCTTCCCTTTAGCGGACATATGGGACAAAACGCCACTATTCAGCGAATAAAAAACCACTATTGGTGGCCAGGAATGAACTCTGACATTATCAGGTACGTGAAATCCTGCGCCAAGTGCCAACGGGTAGCACCAAAGCACTTGACACCCCCAGTACCTATGGGGCAAATGCCAATAGTGGGTACTCCATTTGAACGGGTTGCTGTCGACATCATTGGACCCCTGGAAAGGACCAGAAGAAAGCACAGGTTCATCCTGACTAGTCGACACTTGCACAATGTGGGCCAAAGCTATACCGCTAACATGCACAGATTCCAAGCATGTCGCAGAAGCCCTCGTGCAAATCTTTACACGGTTGGGATTCCCTCAACAAGTTTTGACGGACAATGGATCCCAATTCCGTAGCCTATTAATGGAGGAGATCTTTAAGATCTTGAGGGCCAAACATATCCACACAAGTCCCTACCATCCGGCCGGAAATGGGCTCGTGGAACGTTTTAATGGTACCCTCACCACCATGTTACGTAAGCTGGGTCAGGAGAAACCGGAAGACTGGGACCTATATATATCGGCTGCCTTATTCGCCTACCGAGAGGTACCCCAAGCGTCTACGGGATTCGCGCCAGCTACACTTTTATTTGGCAGACCTATTAAGGGGCCACTAGAAGCCTTACTTCGGTCCCTGACAGACCAAAAGGCTGACGAGACAGTCGTCTCTGCAAGCAAGTATGTATCTGAGCTCAAGGAAAGGCTAAAGCTAGGATGGGATCTAGCTACTACCAACCTTAAGAAAGCCCGCGCTAAAATTACTAAAAGATACAACAAAGCTGCAAAAGAGAGAGAACTACAACCAGGGGAGAAAGTTTTGTTGCTACTTCCAACCGGAAGCAATAAACTTCGCATCGGATGGCAAGGGCCGTTTACCGTCCTTAAAAAGATCTCACGTACCAATTACAAGATCTCCATCAAAGGAAAGGAGAAGGTCTTCCACATAAATCTGCTTAAGAAATATTTGGAAAGACCGGTGCCATCCTCCGAGCATCTCTTGGCTGTCGCCATAGCAACGGAAGATGAGGAAGATGATGATGGTTGCATGGAGTATCCATTGCAACCCACAGAATCCTTTAAAGATGTCAAGTTTGGCGACAATCTCTCACCAGAACAACAAACAGAAACCAGGGCTCTACTAAAACAGTACAGTGCAGTCTTAACGGATGTACCTGGTCGAACAAATCTCATCGAATTTGATATGAAATTAACAAACGAGACCCCTGTTCGAACCAGAGTTTACCCCATACCGTACGCTAAAGCTGATGCACTTCGCGGAGAAATAGACAAGCTGCGCCAAGCAGGAATTATCAGTGAGTCTACATCTCCTTACAGTTCCAGTGTAGTGCTGTTGCAGAAGCCCAATAAGGAAGTTCGGCTGTGTATAGATTACCGGCTGCTAAACGCTGTAACGGAATTCCAGCCCGAACCTCTCCAAACTGTTTCTGAGTTGTTCACCAAGCTCGGCAAAGCAAAGATTTTCTCCAAGATTGACCTCAGTAAAGGTTATTATCAGATACCAGTCAAGGAGGAAATTAAACCTTTGTTAGCTTTCAGCACTAGTGAAGGACATTACACATTTAATGTGATGCCGTTCGGATTGCATAACGCACCAGGAGTGTTCACCAGGATGATGAGGAAACTTCTAGAACCTTTGCAAAGTCCCCATATCCATAATTTTATGGATGACATATTAATTGCATCGGAAACCTATGAAGAACATATTGCTACGGTTGCTATGCTCCTCAGGAGACTACAGGAAACGGGTCTCACAGCCAGACCTAGCAAATGTCTCATCGGGTTTGAACAGTTAGACTTCCTGGGTCATACTATTTCTCACGGATGCAGTTGGCCTATTAAGAAGAACGTGGAGAAAATAGCTGCAGCCAAAAGACCCCGAACGAAGAAAGACGTACGTTCCTTCCTATCATTATGTGCATATTATCAGAAATACATCCAGAACTTCAACGGACTGACAGCACCTCTGACTGACCTCACAAAGAAAGGTTGTCCTGATAAGGTCATATGGGATCAAAAGTGCGAACACGCGTACAGCACTTTGAAAGGACAGTTGTCTGCATACCCCATTTTGAGGTTGCCTGACCTCAACAAACCTTTTGTATTACGGGTCGACGCGTCAGGTCAGGGCATCGGGTCAACACTGCTTCAAGCCGATGACAGTGACCCAAACATGCTATTTCCAGTTGCCTATGGCAGTCGGAAATTAAATAAAGCTGAACGGAACTACAGCGTAGTCGAAAGAGAATGTCTCGCTCTGATTGACGGTATCAGACGCCATCATGAGTTTCTCTATGGTACATCTTTCACGGTGCAAACAGACCACGCTCCGTTAGCATTTCTGGGTGCCAATAAAGAATTTAACGCAAGGATCATGCGTTGGGCGCTTCTTTTAAGCGTTTATTCTTTCAAAGTGGAATATATTCCGGGAAGACAGAATGTCGGGGCTGATTTCCTGAGTAGAAACTGGTCTACAGAGGAAGAAGAGCAAACTGAAGATACCACTCATCCTAAAATCACCAATCAGGTCACCTCCATTGTCAAAAAATGAAACATGAAAAATGGTTTCATGTCTAAAAGTGGGGACGATTGTGACGTACGTCTAGTTCGACAAGTGAATTTTCCCTGATATGATGGATGATTAAAGGGACTTTTAGCTTTTCATAACATTAGAACCCCTGAACATTTGTTGTAACTTTTCGTCTCGCCAGAGCGAATCGATTCCACCGGGACTCATTTAGTATGCGGCACGAGATCAAAGACACTGAGACGATCCCCGAGCAGAGAAGCTTGTTTCTCGCAGGTATTTATCATCTCCGCGCGAACTCAACCGCTCGCAAGATGGACCAGAGCGATTAGAAGAAAGACACTGGTGGAGATCTCAGGAAGGACGGGCGGCAGGCTATCAAAGACAGTAGTGGTCCCTGAAACGATTTCGCATCTCGGTGTTTAGCACGGAACCGATCGCAGCCAGAGCGAACGGGGAAAGCTGACGCAAGCAGCGAGCGAAGATACGAGAGGCCAGGGGCGGCTTCTCTCTTTGGTCTGACGGTCAGATCCCCAAAATCCTTTCGAGATCAAAAAGGCTGTCAAGTTTCTCATGTCCCACTCATCTTGCATTCCAGTTGTAGATATACAGATCACGTAGAAATACACTTCATCATTCGCTGGCCAGAACATGATAGAAGCACTAGCGATATTTGAAATCTTGCTAGATTATCCCATGGATTTTCATTTTATTTGCAGTGAATTCTATTTCTGTGCAAAACGGTAAAATATATATTGTGTAAAGTGATCAGTGGTCGAGTTCATTCATTATATTTCATTGGATTTTGTGTTAATTTAAACCTATTAAATTAAACCGTCTCAATAGTTCCAGTTGTAAATGTAACGATATACCTGCTATATTATTTCCAAAAAGATAATAGATGTTAATGCTTAAATTAACTTTTAAAGTCGCGAAGGAATTTATAATTAATAAATTTAGTTAAGTCCTATATTTATAGATGTGTGATTTAACCACTAGAACTCGCGCAGTGTTTATTAAATACATAATTAAATACGCGAGCGTATATATAAAATAGTCTTAACGGGAAATTTATCGCGCGCTTAGAAGATTATTTGATTTTTAAAGTATGATTATGTTGTTATGGGTTTTCTATCTTTTTCTCTAGATTGATCACCTTTTGCAATCCCAGCAATAACGAAATCTTTCAGAGTTTCCATACTCGGTTCTTAAACTTCCAGACAGTTTGATGAGACATTTTTTTAAAGTAAATCTTGTGGTGGTCCGGTGCGGCCTAGCTAACATAATTATATGAAAGAAAGCCTACCCAAGATCATTTGATTATTATCATCAAATTAAAATTACAATCTGTAAGATAAACTGGAAGATGAACAGTGCCAGTAGCGATAATTTATATACTGCTCTATTGTGAGAGATTACCGATTTACCTGACTGTGACTGAGCCTAGTTTTTCCTCACTGGATTAAAAAAAAAACTCTACCGGTCAGTGGCTATCATCACGCACTGAAGGATTATACCATCACCTCATTTTTCACCCCTATGTCGAACTGCGTCAGTGCCATCCCATAGACTCCTTTTATATAATAAAACACAAGAACTCTTAGAACTTCAAGTCCGGCGATAAGCGGGAATATTTGCTCTCAGTGAAACCTCGCATTATCTGGGGCGGGACATAGAAGGACTGGACAGTTGTCACGCGCAAAGAGTTTAAGTACTGTGTATATCATGCTATGGATTGTCTGATGCTGAAATCGGTAAGTGTGTGGTGTATATGAGTGTGGATCCGCACAGTGTGCATGAATGACAGGAGATTTATTTTTTTGCAACAAACCATTTGTTAACTTGCCTACCGGGTAATACGTTTTCTGTATACCCGGCATTGTTCCTTTAGTGGGATAATTTGTTAACTCTGTTTCATCCCCCCCCCCCTTTTTTTTCTTTGCTTAGTAAAGGGAAGACACCATTGGGATAACAGTATTTTTTTGTCTACCACCATAACTAATATTGTAACACCTCTTTCAGAGTAATTAAATTCACTGTTGGGTTACATTTCCTATGCTCCTGATAACTATCTATCTTGAGACTGGGTTTATCTTTGTCTAATACAAGCGGGAAGGGCTTAGTCGATACCAATCTTCTTCACCCCCTCCCTACCTTGATATTTGCATTTTTTTCTGTACTTATGATAATTTTATGTAACACTTGATATTGGTTTTTTGTGATTTGATCTTTACGGTAAATAAACATCATAAACTTATATCGGACTGTGTTGGAATACCCAAAAGCCCAAACATTCCCTATTTGTTTAATATAGCTGTATCCACGTCGTCTGAGTGTTTGAAGCAACAAATCGGTGTGAGCGCAGACGTGTGTCTGGAAAACTGGCAAATAATTGTTTGACCAGGAGAGTGGAAGAGAAGACTAAGAGAAGCGATTTGTCGTAAATAAGTCTGTCTTTCTTACCCTCCTCCAGCACTCGGTGGAGCATCATATTTAATCTATACATTTCTATCACTGAGTTTTCATCATCATTCTACACTCTAAACCGGACTACTATTTCTAGACTCTTTCTCTCAAAATAAATTTACGACAGTGTATATACAGGTACATGTGTTAAAATGCGTATATATCTATATTATTGTTGTTAATAAATACATGCCTTTTGAAATGTAAAAAGAAAAAAACAAAAAAAAGCTTGATGCAAAAGTTTCACACAAAAAAATGTGTAAATGAGTGTGTGCAAGGAGTAAAGCTTTTTATTTTTTTTTTAATATAGCTGTTCATTGTATTTTCATTTTTTTTTACTAATAATCATGCTGTTATTGTCAATGTATCAATGCATATGGCTTTGTAAATTTCTACGGAATGTGAATAAAGATGTTAACCAGGGAAAAAAAACACCAAAAAAAACGGGTCATTATCATATTGCTGGACCGAAGGGTCTTCTGTAATCGGACATGTGCCAATCTTAAAAGGGGTGCACCTCGCCAAAATAAGGCAACATTTAAGTTTTATTTTTATTTTTATTTTTGGTCCTTAAAAAAAAAGAAACTAGCTCAAAGCTAAAACATACACCAGAACGAAAGATCTTCTTTATTTAGACATGTGTCCTAATATAACAGGCGTTATCTGTATGTCTAGATTGAATGTGGCGTGTCTCACCGAAAAGAGAAACTTCTATTTAAAAATACAGCTCAACACAATCACTATGTCTCTTATATTTGAAGTATGAATGACAGAAAATAATAATCAGGTTTTTTTTTTTTTAACTAGCAATAATGTATATATGTTTGAAAAGAAGGTGCTACGAAAAACAGTAGTAAGAACGTTAAAAAAAGGATGAGGTGGACTATTTTTTCTTGGTGCGCCAGGTCGGAAAGGGAAAATGTGTCTTATTAATTTCCTTCTTGCTAAAACTCGGAAGCAGAATAAAATTGCTTTTGCGATTCCATCATAGGAAATAAAATCTTCAGTGATCTTTTGGCAGTGTCTTCAGCCGGAAAGGCTGTACTTGTGTGAGCTCTGGCCTATGTGTTTTATGTCCGCTTACGATGATGGTTCAAAATCATGAACACATTGCGATGCACAAAAAGAGGAGCAACAGAAAGAAAGAAAGACTGGCAGTCAGAACGAAAGAAAGAAAGAAAGAGACTGACAGACAGACAGAACGAAAGAAAGAAAGAAAGGCGGACAGACAGAACGAAAGAAAGACTGACAGACAGAACGAAAGAAAGACAAAAAGAAAGAATGACAGACAGAACGAAAGAAAGACTGACAGATAGAACGAAAGAAAGAAAGAAAGACTGACAGACAGAACGAAAGAAAGAAAGAAAGAAAGACTGACAGACAGAACGAAAGAAAGACTGACAGACAGAACGAAAGAAAGACTGACAGACAGAACGAAAGAAAGAAAGACGGACAGACAGAACGAAAGAAAGAAAGAAAGAAAGAAAGAAAAGACAGACAGAACGAAATAAAGACTGACAGACAGAACGAAAGAAAGAAAGAAACAAAGACTGACAGACAGAACGAAAGAAAGACTTACAGACAGAAAGAAAGAAAGACTGACAGACAGAACGAAAGAAAGAAAGAAAGACTGACAGACAGAACGAAAGAATGAATGACAGACAGAACGAAAGAAAGAAAGAAAGAAAGAAAGAAAGAAAGAAAGAAAGAAAGAAAGAAAGAAAGAAAGAAAGAAAGAAAGAAAGAAAGAAAGATAAAACGAAAGAAAGAACGCATGAAAGAAAGACTGACAGACAGAACGAAAGAAAGAAAGAAATACTGACAGACAGAACGAAAGAAAGAAAGAAATACTGACAGACAGAACGAAAGAAAGAAAGAATGACAGACGGAAAGAAAGAAATAAAGAAAGACTGAAAGACAGAACGAAGTAAAAAATAAAGAGAACATAAGGCAAAAGAAAAAAAAGAGAAAGAACGGACACTCCGAGAAATGGAAATTATTTACAGCATACCTAGCAGTGCGATCATCATCATCATCATCTAATGGTATTTGGTGGTATTGTATGATGGTGTTATTACTAAATGTAAATTGTATGAGGCCAGCTGTGAAGGCTCCTGAGATAAAATGTAGTGGTGAATTGTCAGAAGGCCTTTCTTGCTACCACTACGACCTCACACTTAATTTTTTTTTAATGAATGTGGCTACGTAAAGTGTCTAGGGTTATGATATGTAGTGTGGTGTAATGGATTATAAATATACCCACAGATATTAACAAGACTAATAATATTAATAAATGTTAAAATACACTGAACTAACTCACGTGTGTAAAATTTTTTGATATAAGTATATTACATTTATTTTGTTCTGTGTCAATTTTTTAGGTTGACCAGAACTTAAAAGGATTTAGAGATTATGAAAAGAAATGCATAGAATATTATATCATAAATGCAATAGTGTACATATATATGTACTATACTAGTTAGTTTTATTAAAATGTTCTAGTATTCATCTACTTGGGAGGATAGTACTGTTTGTGCTGTTGGGGTGGCCTCATCACACCTGTCTATATTGACTACACAGTGTCCAGAAAATGGTGGGAATCTTTATGGGGTTCTTAGTAACTAAAGGGCGTTGGTGAAAGTCCAGCAGACCAGAGGCTCACTCATCTGGTAGTTGTCGCTCTGGTGCTGAAATCAGGTGGTCCCACCTCTCCGTGCTGGCGGGCAATAATGGTGGTCTCTGTCACAAATACTGCACAGATACACTCGAGTAAAGTCACCAACTGAATAGACCCTGCTTTGTTGACGACAGAAACTCGCAGCTCTGCAATCAAAGTATGGGCCATGTGTCAAAATCTATTCTCTACCCACGTCTGGACACAACAGTGACACAACAACCACATCATACAGACAGGTCAGATCTCTCTGACCAAACAGCACATTTACCATGGTGGTTTTACATCAGATAGATCCTCCCAGACCATAGATCCTGAAAAATGTTTATTAGTTTTCGGCCCTAAAAGAGGATAGGTAATATGTATCATTATTCTCAACACTTGATCTGTCTTGCATAATCCTTGCTGGAGTTTATGTACATTGTTGGTCCCTAGACCCTGACTAGGGCGGGGGGTCTAGAGCAAATCCCTACTTGTTTGTAAGGCTAGATTTCGATATGGCAGTATCAAATCACTCAAACATGAAACAATATTCAAAATATATAAGGAAATAATTTCAATCTTACCAGATTATGAATAAATAACACAGAATTGCTAGCAAAACTCAGCTGAGCTGCTGGCTATAGTATGGCGTCCCTAAATTTATTTCACTTGCTTTCATATGGAATCACCACACTTTAAAATCTGTGTCTATCACTGAACAACTATTGAAGAATGGCCCCACTTTCGCGTCTGAGCGCTAATGATATGATTGTCTGTGGCCAATCACTGCCTCGGTTTATTTTAAATTTCAAATTTCCTACCATAAAGTCATTTCAGTCATGCTTCAGTCAAGTATGGATGTTTATCTGTTAGTCTGTCCGTCTCTACTTGTGTTTCTAAAAAAAATGTGCTTGGTTTTTGAACCAACCTTTCTCTCCCCTCCAAAATTTTGTCGTTAAAAGTTATTTTTTAGACACAGCTACCGCTCAAAAACCCTCTCCTCCATACTAAGTAAATTTGAACACCTGCGTCCAAGGTCGTGTTTTTGTGTGCAAATTGCGACACTTTTTTATTCAACACAGTCTGTCGATGATGTGAACTACACTGTCTTTTGTCATTATCTTCAATATTATCTATCCGTTTGTAAAATTAAGACCATCTTAGTTCACTGCTCAGAATAGGCCATCCGGCCAGCTAATTTTTATATTCCTAACATTAATATTAAGAAAAAATTACTTTTTAATTTTTGTAATATTCCTAACATCTGCGTTTTACCGCTCCATTCAAATCAAAAGCTTGGTATCGCAAAAGCGTCCAATAAATGACTGTGGCGTAACATATCTAGGGTCCCTTCTGTGGAGTTGCTTACTTTTTATGTCAACTTGGGAACGTGACTTTTCTCCGTTTCCCCCCCAATTGCGTCTCCTTAGCCTTTCCAGTCATATTTTTTTTTCTTTTTGATCCGCCGTTCCCCTCCTGTCTAGCAAGTCAATTATTATGGAGGATGATGACCCGCGGTCTAGGCGATCATGTACATCAGCAGCCTACGCATTATGTTTTTATCCTTAAATGTTATCTTTGGAGGGATTTTACCGTTGTATCTCTGTCAATTTCACTACACATCTCCCCACTTGAAAACATGCCTATGGCAAGTTCCAAAACCAGCGATACACATAGGTAAAATTACTCCTCACGTCTGCCACTACTCTAATTTTGATCACAGGGGTGCCGACTGAGGAAATCTGCACCGACATTCAATTTGCCTGGGATATATTGGATACTAAACTGATAAGGTTGAAGCAATAAAGACCACCTCAGCAATCTTGCGTTTTCATGCTTAGCCTGAGACAAGAACACGAGAGGCTGATGGTCCGTCTCCACCACAAATGTCCTACCATACAGATAGATTTGAAACTTCTTTATTGCCCAGATTAATGCTAAACATTCTTTTTCGCTTGTGGAGTATCCTTGTTCCGCCTTATTCAATTTGCGGCTTGCATAAGCGACTGGTTTAAGTTCCCCATCAGGTGAAGATGATCTTTGCAACAAAGCCCCTCCGAGTCCTACATTACTTGCATCGGTTCTTAAGACAAAGTCCTGTGTCAAATCAGGCAGTTTGAGAATAGGCTTGCTAGTGAGTTTTTCCTTTAACTCTTGAAATGCTAGTTCACATTGTGCAGTCCAAATAATTTTATCTGGAAGTCCCTTGCGAGTCAGATCAGTCAGAGGAGCACAAATAGCGTTAAAATTTTTGATGTATTTCTGATAAAATCCGCATAACGACACGAATGATCGCACGTCCTTTTTTGTTTGCGGCCTAGGTGCTCTCTGCAGTTTTTCCAAATTCTTAGGATCAGGGGTCATATTACCCTGATATACCGTGTGTCCCAAGAATTCCAACTCTTTGCATCCAATACAACATTTTGTTGGCCTAGCAGTTAAGTTCGCCTCCCGAAGTCTATCAAACAACATCTCCAGAGCTTCAATGTGTTCTTCAAATGTCTCGTGGCGACGAGAATATCATCCATGAAATTTGTGATACATGGGTTATTCAGGGGATCCAACAATTTTCGCATCATCCTTGAAAACACACTCGGAGCATTTTTCAGTCCGAATGGTAGCATATTGAATTCATAATGTCCATCCGAAGTGCTAAAAGCCAAATAAGGTCTCACTTCAGGCTTCACTGGGATCTGGTAATAGCCTTTACTAAGATCCACCTTTGAAAAGTATTTTGCCTTGTTCAGTCTGGCAAATAACTGTTTTGTGTCTGGTAATGGATCCACTTGTCCTTCTGTGACAGCATTCAGTTTCCTGTAATCTATGCACAGTCTGTGTTCCCCAGACGGTTTTCTCAACAAAACGACACTAGAACTAAAAGATGATTCACTGTGCGAAATAATCCCCTCCTTCAACAAATACTCTATTTCTTCCTTCAATGCCTTCTCCTTCGCGAACGGAATAGAATAGGCTCTCATACAGATTGGGTTTGAGTCTACCAGTTTCATGTCATACTGTAGCAAATTTGTATGGCCTGGTTTATCTGTTAATACATCTGTATGTTCCTCCAGAACTTGTTGAACTCTCTCCCTCTGGTTTTTAGTCAGGTGCTTACTGACTTTTACCTGTGCTGCTGTTTCACAAGGATGTAATGGGTATTCATGTGAGGTGAGTGGTTCTTTTTGCATTTGGGTTGCAATAGCCAAGGTCAATAAGGGGGTACTTTCCTGGAGTGGTCTGTCCAGATACTTCTTTAACAGGTTTACATGATAAACTTTTTCCTTCCCCTTTTTGTCAATTTTATAGTTTGTTCTAGACACCTTCTCTAGAACCGTATATGGACCTTGCCAACCAATTTGTAATTTATTCTGGCTTCCGGGTAGTAGAAGCAGCACCTTCTCTCCGACTGCCAGTTCCCTGTCCTTTGCCTTCCTATTAAAATATGCTGCATGTTTCTTCCTGGCTTGTTTCAAATTATCATTTGCCAGTTTCCATCCAGCTTTCAAACGAGTGGTCAGTTCGTTCACATATTGATACGATGAGGTAACAGTCTCTTCCGCCTTCTCATCTGTCCAGGTCCTTAATAAAGCTTCTAAAGGACCTTTTATTGGCCTCCCAAATAGCAGAGTTGCGGGAGCCATCCCGGTTGAACTATGTGGTACCTCCCGGTACGCAAACAATGCGGCGGGCAGGAATTGATCCCACAGATCCGGTTTTTCGTGTGCCAGCTTTCTCAGGATAGAAATGAGAGTCCCGTTGAACCTCTCTACCTGGCCGTTCCCTTGTGGATGGTACGGACTACAATGAAAGTGTCTGGCTTGAAATAGCTTAAAAACTTCTTCCGTTAGTTTCCCCTTGAACTGAGATCCATTATCCGTCAAGATTTGATGCGGGAATCCTAATCGGGTAAATATTGTAAGTAGTGCCTCTGCTACATGTTTTGAATCAATTGATGGCAGGGCTACCGCCTCTCCCCACATAGAACAAGTGTCCACCAGAGTAAGGATGTAACTGTTCCTCCTCTTGGTCCGAGTGAGAGGTCCTACAATATCCACTGCAACCCTCTCAAAAGGTGTTCCCACTATGGGCATTTCCCCTAGAGTTGCAGGAGCAGTCCAGTGCTTTGGAGCTACCCTTTGACATTCTGGGCAGGATTTGACATATCTTTTTATATCCTCCGTTATCCCTGGCCAGAAGTAATGACAAGCTATACGCTGTCCTGTGGCGCTGATCCCCATGTGACCACTGAAGGGAATCGCATGCCCGAGTTCCATCACTTTATCTCTATATGAAATGGGAAGAACCAGCTGGTTGTGACCATTTGTTCCAGTTCCGGCCTTCCTGTATAAGAGTTTGTTCTTCATGAAATATTCCCCCTTGCTCGGAGGTGTGTGGCATTTGGGCAATTTTTTAAAACAGGGCTTGAGTGTCCTATCCTCAGCCTGCGCCTTCCTCATCTCCTCTGGATGAGCATTTATAGGTTCACCTTCTTCCTCCTTCTTCTGTGACCTGGTCTGCACTGTCGCCATGATCACAGGTTTCTCGGGATTCCCCAAGAAGACGTATCTACACCCCAATATCAGAGGGTAGATTGGTTCATCTATCACTGCTGCTCTGATTTCTCCTTCCACATAGCGAGTTTTCACCATTATCCTTGCGATGGGAAGTGTCATGAGTGGTATGTCCTTAGTCGCCCCTTGTATTTCCACTGTTTCTGTGGTATACTGACTTGGGTCCACTAGGCTAGACTTCACAACTGAATCATAATCCAAACCTGTATCATAAAGGCACCTTATGGTGACCCCATTACAAATAACATCCTCACAAACTGGGGGGTGATAAGGTTCCTGTTGTCCCTTAGGATTAACCTTTAATCTTTGCGTCCCCGACTTCATTGCAGCAATGTTTGAAGGTTTCCTTCTACAAAATTCGGTGTTATGGTTATCCTTCTTGCACCATTTACACCATCTTTTTCCTTGGTTCAACGGTTTTCTTTCATTGAACTTTTGGTCATTGAANTGTAAGTTTCTGTCGCGATAGTCATTTCTTGGCCGCTCAAAGTTTGTCCTACCTTTATTTCCCTGCTCTCTATTATCAAATTTATTAAATTGCTGTGGAGCTTTAAAATTGTCTATGTGCTTCTTCTTAGCACCACTTACCTCTGCCTGGGCTGCCTGATACCTCTCAGCAACATTTAAAATTTCCCCAACTTCTCTGCACCTTGTTCCATGAGAAATTTTCTCATGTCTGGAGCCATGGACTCTCTCAATTGCTCAATCATGATCATTTCTTTAAGATCTTGGGTCTTCCCCAGAGCCGTCCATTTCTCCAAATAGGTTTCTAGTCTAGCAGAGAATTGGTGGTATGTCTCCCCAGACAACAGTTTGGCATTTCTAAATTTCTTACGATAAAATTCACCATTCTTCTCGTACCTTAATAACAAAGCCTGCTTTAACATGTCATAATTGTCTTGGTCTTCCCTGTTCATTTTAGCAAATACTTCATAAGAAGTACCTCTCAATCCCTGTGATAGCTTTAAACTCCACCTCTCTCTCTCTAACCCATATGTAGTAGCTAATAACTCAAAACGTCCTAGGTACCCCTCTATGTCATCGTCTTTTTCAACAAAATGGTCTAAATGAAACCCCATAGCTGAGTTTGAGGCTCCCAGACTAGGCGTAGCATCTGAGGCAAAAGGGCTGGCACCATTTTCAGGAGCCGGGCCTTGTAATTCCAGCTCCCTTAGTCGTAATTCGTGCTCCCTCTGCAACCTTCTATCTTCTGCCTCCCTTTCGGCCTTTTTATCTTCTGCCTCCCTTTCGGCCTTTTTATCTTCTGCCTCCCTTTGCTGTCGTTTTTCTTCTGCCTCAGTCTGCAGCCTCTTAATGTCTCTATCAGCCTCTAACCTCTTCTCTTCAACCAACCTGTCAGACTCCAATTTTCTTTCAGCCTCTTTTTCTAATCTCCTTTCTTCCCGTTCAATATATTTATCACATTCAGCCGTTACGTATTGAATTAAAATTTGACCATCCATTCCCATCTCCTTCGCGGTGAGCACAGCAGCTGATCTAAATTTTGCCAGCTCCGCCATACTTTTTAGACAATATAATAATATACAAGCTAAATCTCTAACCAGTAAATACACTAAGTACTTCTTATGACTATAGTCTAACTAATTCTAACTAACCAGTTAACTAATTAATTATTACTGGCTGTGAAGATTCACCAACTTTTATCTACAGGGACACTTTTAATGTTAAAGGGAATTTTACAATTTATTTCCCTACTCTTATTTCTCCCACCAGGAGATCCTAATATTACTGTTGGGCTAATTATCCCTGGACAAGACCCCAATATTGTAGTGGTATTTGGTGGTATTGTATGATGGTGTTATTACTAAATGTAAATTGTATGAGGCCAGCTGTGAAGGCTCCTGAGATAAAATGTAGTGGTGAATTGTCAGAAGGCCTTTCTTGCTACCACTACGACCTCACACTTAATTTTTTTTAATGAATGTGGCTACGTAAAGTGTCTAGGGTTATGATATGTAGTGTGGTGTAATGGATTATAAATATACCCACAGATATTAACAAGACTAATAATATTAATAAATGTTAAAATACACTGAACTAACTCACGTGTGTAAAATTTTTTGATATAAGTATATTACATTTATTTTGTTCTGTGTCAATTTTTTAGGTTGACCAGAACTTAAAAGGATTAGAGATTATGAAAAGAAATGCATAGAATATTATATCATAAATGCAATAGTGTACATATATATGTACTATACTAGTTAGTTTTATTAAAATGTTCTAGTATTCATCTACTTGGGAGGATAGTACTGTTTGTGCTGTTGGGGTGGCCTCATCACACCTGTCTATATTGACTACACAGTGTCCAGAAAATGGTGGGAATCTTTATGGGGTTCTTAGTAACTAAAGGGCGTTGGTGAAAGTCCAGCAGACCAGAGGCTCACTCATCTGGTAGTTGTCGCTCTGGTGCTGAAATCAGGTGGTCCCACCTCTCCGTGCTGGCGGGCAATAATGGTGGTCTCTGTCACAAATACTGCACAGATACACTCGAGTAAAGTCACCAACTGAATAGACCCTGCTTTGTTGACGACAGAAACTCGCAGCTCTGCAATCAAAGTATGGGCCATGTGTCAAAATCTATTCTCTACCCACGTCTGGACACAACAGTGACACAACAACCACATCATACAGACAGGTCAGATCTCTCTGACCAAACAGCACATTTACCATGGTGGTTTTACATCAGATAGATCCTCCCAGACCATAGATCCTGAAAAATGTTTATTAGTTTTCGGCCCTAAAAGAGGATAGGTAATATGTATCATTATTCTCAACACTTGATCTGTCTTGCATAATCCTTGCTGGAGTTTATGTACATTGTTGGTCCCTAGACCCTGACTAGGGCGGGGGGTCTAGAGCAAATCCCTACGTGTTTGTAAGGCTAGATTTCGATATGGCAGTATCAAATCACTCAAACATGAAACAATATTCAAAATATATAAGGAAATAATTTCAATCTTACCAGATTATGAATAAATAACACAGAATTGCTAGCAAAACTCAGCTGAGCTGCTGGCTATAGTATGGCGTCCCTAAATTTATTTCACTTGCTTTCATATGGAATCACCACACTTTAAAATCTGTGTCTATCACTGAACAACTATTGAAGAATGGCCCCACTTTCGCGTCTGAGCGCTAATGATATGATTGTCTGTGGCCAATCACTGCCTCGGTTTATTTTAAATTTCAAATTTCCTACCATAAAGTCATTTCAGTCATGCTTCAGTCAAGTATGGATGTTTATCTGTTAGTCTGTCCGTCTCTACTTGTGTTTCTAAAAAAAATGTGCTTGATTTTTTGAACCAACCTTTCTCTCCCCTCCAAAATTTTGTCGTTAAAAGTTATTTTTAGACACAGCCACCACAATATCCCCTTTCCTCCATACTAAGTAAATTTGAACACCTGCGTCCAAGGTCGTGTTTTTGTGTGCAAATTGCGACACTTTTTTATTCAACACAGTCTGTCGATGATGTGAACTACACTGTCTTTTGTCATTATCTTCAATATTATCTATCCGTTTGTAAAATTAAGACCATCTTAGTTCACTGCTCAGAATAGGCCATCCGGCCAGCTAATTTTTATATTCCTAACATTAATATTAAGAAAAAATTACTTTTTAATTTTTGTAATATTCCTAACATCTGCGTTTTACCGCTCCATTCAAATCAAAAGCTTGGTATCGCAAAAGCGTCCAATAAATGACTGTGGCGTAACATATCTAGGGTCCCTTCTGTGGAGTTGCTTACTTTTTATGTCAACTTGAGAAACGTGACTTTTCTCCGTTTCCCCCCCAATTGCGTCTCCTTAGCCTTTCCAGTCATATTTTTTTTCTTTTTGATCCGCCGTTCCCCTCCTGTCTAGCAAGTCAATTATTATGGAGGCTGATGACCCGCGGTCTAGGCGATCATGTACATCAGCAGCCTACGCATTATGTTTTTATCCTTAAATGTTATCTTTGGAGGGATTTTACCGTTGTATCTCTGTCAATTTCACTACAAACAGCTTGCCATCGCTCTTGTGACGACAGTCGAGGCATGACAAAAACATTAACAGACTTTCTTTCGATGAAAACAGATAATGGCTTTTTACTCGCTGAAACTTGACTAATGCGTGTGCCAAATTTCAATGTGATTCGACTTGTAATAAAGCCAGAATTGAAGCACGCAAAATTTGAAGTAAACATCACATCGACAATAAAGTGGGAATACATGAACTTCATCACTTGCACACTTTCGGGGTTTGAAAATCTCTCACTTGCATAAACATTTCAACAGTGAAAACATGTCACGATTTCGATGCGTTTTTAATGGCGGCTAGTATATATTGTTTATTTGAATAGTTTTATATTTCTCAGCTAACAAAGAGATGTTTTAGAAATGTCTGGGTGTTGTGTGTTGGACTTATCTTTAAGTTCAAACTGATTTCATACTCTAGTCCCCCAGCCATGCACCAGTCACAACATTGTTTGATAATATTTAAAAATAGAAGTGTCGGCCAGAAGACTAGAATGAGAGTTAACAAAAACAACCATACATAAGCACGAAGGACATAGATTTCACAAGGAAGTAATTTAAAGTGTGTAATCTAAACATGAAAACAAGTGTGCCAATCTTGTCTTGTCTTTGATCCACTTTATCACTGAGAATTAGCTGTTGGGGTTGTGTTTAAAAATACACGTGGGAGGGAACAAAGATAATGAGAATTCCTACAGGAAACGATAACAATATTACACTTGGAAAAAAAAAACCATACAAGATGTAGAATGATATTATAGCAGTAATATTAACAGAGTTGGGGCGACAGACAGTGGTATAACCAAAAAAAAGGTAAAATAAGAATACATAAGGTAAGGAGAACTTTCATTGTAATAGGTAATATATATGCAGATCAAGAGAAATCAAGGCCATCACAAAAATCAGATTTTCTGACTCAAATGTCAAGTCAGTCCTATTTTATGGCTCTGAAGCATGGAGAACAACAAAAACTACGATAAAGAGGATATATTATTTCATAAATAGGTGCTATCGAAGAATAGAAGGATTGAAGTGGTATAACTCGATCACTGATGACACAACTAGACAAGACCTGTGGAACAAGAGATGAGAAGAAGACGCTGGCTATGGATAGGACACACACTGAGGAAACATGTTGATAGTTTTACAAGGCGGTCTTTGTTCTGGATAATAGCCTAGGATAAGAGATGTAGATGGAGCACGAAGAACACAGGGAGAAGAGAAATAAGGACAGACATGGAAAGATCTTGAGCTGAAGAAACCGAACAGGAATAATTGGCACACATTTGCTTAAGGCATGTTCTCATTGGAGAGCTGAATAGTGACGTATGAATGAATTATTATGGCGACACAATGTTTGTTTAGTTATCACCTCTGTAAAATCCATTAGTTATTTTTTGTATTCCCTCTAGAAGTTTCAATAGTTTCATCAGCTGTCGTTGCATCACCTCTAGAAGTTTCGTTAGCTATCATGACATCACTTCTAGAAGTTTCGTTAGCTATCATGATATCTAGAAGTTCTGTTATTATTATTTTGAATCTCTTCTAGAAGTTTCTATAGTTGTCGCGAGAGGTTTAGATGTTATTAAAGAATAAGATATCCTGGACATAAAGGTGTATCAGATGATACCAGGATAGTGCCAGATAAGAGTCTGGTCTTATCAGTAATACCCCCTTCTCTGAAGAGAGTAAGGGTGTATAGACACAAAGGTAGGGTCAAGCTATGTAAGTTCTCAGAGAAGATGGTGGTGTAGTACTCTGAGTCCCTAACTGCTACCTCTTTATAAGTTTATAGAAACACTCTACTAGTTTAGTCATCACATACTGAAGCGTATATGTCTTTATTGAATCTGGATAAGCTGGACAGTTGCATTAAGCAATTTATCTTCGTCACTGCAGATGGCTCCCTTATATGCTGGATATACAATTCAGATGAACTCGTTCCAGTATTTACGAACGTGATGACGGGCCGGCTATCACCAACCGGCACTGCATTTGTTGCAACTTTTGTAAGAGCGGCCTCTTCTGATTTTGAGACTTTTGTTAAAGGATTAAACCTGCAATGAATTCAAACGCAATCCCTGTATTTTTCTATCCATATCCCTCTTACGACACAGATGGGGACGATAGGCAGTTTCAGATAAGCGTGCTAGCAGATGCACAAGGTATAGTGTAGTTATCAACAATCATTTCAATTCAAAGTGATCACAATTTACTTCTACCTTCTGAATCATAAGTATTTTCCCATGATTCGCCTCCATACAATAATGTGGTTGTGAGTAAAACTATTAAATAATATGTCAAACGATACTGTGAATCAATCCCTTTCATCCTTCTTTATGTTCCTGATAGGTGTCTCATTCTCTTCAAGAAATACTTCTTTAAATACCTTTCCCAACTTACAGACACAATTAGCCATCTTTCTCAATATATTAAATATTTCCGAAGGCGGGCTTTGCCTCTAGAAGTACACATGAGCCTGTAAGTTTCATCAGAAGACACAGTCCATTCCTAACACATCTTATACACATCGTATCGCACAGTTGGATTAATCAATATAATTACACACAATTATATATATATATATATATATATATATATATATATATATATATATATATATATATATATATATATATATATATATATATATATATTCGTTCTTACCCTCAGGTACACACACAGACTAGCCCTCAATGGTTGAATAAGGTCTGCTAACAACTGCAGAAGGCAAACGCTGGCATTAATATATGCTCTGCTTTCCCCGCTCTCTGTGTTTTTTTCAAATCGTGACTGACCGGAGTTTGTTAGGCAAGTCTATTTATAGTCTGACCTAGGATGTACGAGATGGAATCCCCCTAAGAATGCAATAACTATCCTAAAATGTGGGTACCGTTTGGCCCTTTGTACAATGTAGGAAAACTACTTTTTTAATTATCTCCGTTATTCCTGATGCGATTTTAATCAATTAAAGTTTACCTTATACTTCGAATTAGGCTTTACATGTCTATATAATAATTCTTTTGGTTACTACTCGCATTTTCTGTTATGCATAGTTTAAACAGCTAAACTGTGGCCAACCTGAAGCTTCGAATGCATTTAACCTAAGATTTCTCCCGTCCTATAATATAATTAGTAAAAGTATTACTACTTACGGGTAGAGTAACATCCCTAATATTGTTTTGATAACCTCTGCCAAGTGGTACTTCTTCCATACTGCTGTAGAAAACTTCCGAAGTTAATCATGTTACACAAAATAGGATCTGGCCATCTTTATTCTCCCAGCAGTTGTAAACACAGGACCAAAAAAGCGTTTTCATTGGTCGGTGTATCATATCTTTTTTTTTTTTTCAATGTATGGTGCGCGGTAAGACCAGAGTTATTAGAATTCGTAATGTGAAACAAGACGTCATTTCACGACAATAGTTATAATTGAATCTCCTCTATAATTTTCGATAGCTAACGTTCAAGTTTCGTGTCTCATCATAGAAACTCCTCTAGACACAAAAATCAAAACAAGACAGACAGAAATGAGCAACTGCGCCAAGGATTATTAAATCTGTGAGGTGTGCCTATGCAGTGGAGATAGAGTGCAGATACAGGGAGAGTGTGAGTTGCCTCCCATAAAATATATTGCTATTGCTTTCCTACTAGAAAAAAATTCTAAAATTTAGAGTTAGGATTAAAAAAACAGTGTTTACAGTTTTCTTTGTTTATATGTTTGTATTAGAATGAAATGCGCTACTTTCCAATGACCTACGGGGTCAAGTACCTGTGTTTAATGATAATGCAGCACCACTTTCGATGACTTTGGAGTAACCCGGCAAGCACATTTATGTAACACTACGCTTTCCAAATTTGCAGCAAGAATGTGGTAGAATCGATTCAATTATATCTTTGTTGTGTATATGAGGAATAGGCTGGGAGTAAAATCCTTGCAGTAACATCTAAATATTGTCTTGATTAGTTCATTAATTAATTTAGGGAGGCTTTGAGAGATTTGATGATTAAGTTCACCCTCGGGGGAGGTGAGAGGGCAAAAAGGTTAACAATCCCTGAACTAGGTGTTATGAGCTAAATCATAACAGGTTGTATTGCTCTCGGCATGGTTTGTATACATACTTCCTTGTTGATATGCGTTGCCCGGACTACTCCGGAAGTACGTCACATATTCTGCTAATAATTGGCAGACGATATATGGATGCAAATATATAAGGAGCTTCGTTCTGTATTAAAAATGAATATACTGTATATTGTCTTCAACGTCAAACTGGCCTTGTCAAGATTTTGACTGTTGAGAACTGATTTCACGTAGAAGGCTGTTAAAAAGTTGGACAGAGGCCTGTTACCAAATCTACCAGACAGGCTGGAAGCCAAGATCCAGCTACTTAGTGACTTTAAAAGAACTCGGCGGGGAGAAATTAGACTACCTAATCATCTAATTATATTCCCCAACAATAAGCTTTGTGGATTGTTACAATGTAAAAAATATTGAACCCAGTGTTTACAAGTGCAAACAGTTTCGTTGACAAGGAAGTACATTCAATGAAAGCAACGCTGATAAACATGGACTACGTACTTAAGAACTCTTTTAACTCGTGATAACAAATTTGGGACCATTTATACATTTTGTGTTTTAATTTTTGAGTACGCGTTTTAAAAAAATGTTTTTACTCCTGTAGGTTTTTTTTCGCATTATAAATGTTTATTTTTGACTATTGTAAAAATAGACACATATTAAAAGACAGACAGATATGCAAACAGGCAGGAAGGAAGTCAGATAGATAGATAGATAGATAGATAGATAGATAGATAGATAGATAGATAGATAGATAGATAGATAGATAGATAGATAGATAGATAGATAGATAGATAGATAGATAGATAGATAGATAGATAGATAGATAGATAGATAGATAGATAGATAGATAGATAGATAGATAGATAGATAGATAGATAGATAGATAGATAGATAGATAGATAGATAGATAGATAGATAGATAGATAGATAGATAGATAGATAGATAGATAGATAGATAGATAGGCCGGCCGACCGACCGACCGACCGACCGACCGACCGACCGACCGACCGACCGACAGACAGACAGACAGACAGACAGACAGACAGACAGACAGACAGACAGACAGACAGACAGACAGACAGACAGACAGACAGATAGATAGATAGATAGATAGATAGATAGATAGATAGATAGATAGATAGATAGATAGATAGATAGATAGATAGATAGATAGATAGATAGATAGATAGATAGATAGATAGATAGATAGATAGATAGATAGATAGATAGATAGATAGATAGATCATCATCATCTCAACCCGTAACCCGTCATGGGTCGTAGGGGTGCCATGGTGGAAGAATCAGCAGACAGGGTCCTCCACTGCTCTCGATCCTCAGCAATTCTTACAAGTGTGGAAAAACCGTGTCCTGCCCATTCTTTGATGTTATCAGCCCAGGATTTTCTTTGCCTTCCTCTTCTCCGTTTACCTTCGACTGTTCCCTGGAGGATCGTTTTCGAAAGGGAGTCATGACGAGTTACATGCCCAAACCAGGCAAGCTTTCGACGTTTCACTACTGACAAAAGTGGTTCTTGGTGGCCTGCATAGGTATTTATCTTCTCTCTAACATAGACATTTGTTTTGTGCTCTTTATAGCAAATGCGCAAAATTCTTCTATAACATTTATGCTCGAAAGCCTGAATCCTTCGCTCCGTATCTGCAGTGAGTGTCCAGCCCTCACACCCATACAAGAGAATAGATAATACAAGTGATTTGTATAATTTGATCTTCACAGGAAAACTGATGTTACTTTTCCAGATCACATTCAGCCTTGTCATGGCAGCTGAGGCCATCTCAAGTCTTGTCTTGATTTCTTTACTTGATCTTCCATCACTACATATAGTTGACCCGAGATATTTAAAGGTGTTAACTTCTTCTAACGTTTGCCCATTTAACGTGATGTTGGTCGGAACATGTTTCTTATGGCTATTCACCAATATCTTGCTCTTTTCTATATTAATTTCCATCCCATATGTTCTTGTTACTTTCTCCAATCTGGAGGTAAGGTCTTGAAGTTCTGATTCTCTTCCAGCTATCAGATCGATATCATCAGCAAAACGTAGATTGCAAAGAGGTCGGCCTCCAATCGATATGGTTGTTTTATAATCGTAGAGAGCCTCCTGCATAATATGTTCTAGATATATATTAAAGAGCACTGGGGACAGGATACATCCCTGGCGAACTCCTACAGTTGTTTTGAAAAATTCTCCAATGTCATTGCTTGCAAAAACAGCACTGCTTGCGTCCTTGTATAGTGCTTCAATGATATCTATGATGTTGGTATCAAAATTGAATTTTCTCATTATTTGCCATAAGCCTTCATGCCAGACTCGATCGAAGGCTTTTGTGAAATCGATGAAGTTATGGTATAAATCGTGTTGATGCTGGAGGTGTTTTTCGATCAGTAATCTAATATTGAAGATTTGTTCTGAGGTACTTCTTTTTGGTCTAAAGCCAGCCTGTTCCTCAGACAAGATTTCTTCTGATTTCTGTTTTATTCTGTTCAAAAGTATCCTCAACATAACTTTACTTGGATGACTAATAAGGCTAATGGTTCTGTAGTTCTTGCACATTTTTAGATTTCCTTTCTTTGGAAGCGGTATTACTAATGACTGCGTCCACTCTTTTGGCCATTTTTTTTTGTACTCCATATCTTCTGGCAAATTGTTGTCATGATTTTTACTATATCTGGTCCTCCATATTTCAAGAGCTCTGCTGGGATATTATCCACACCCGGTGCCTTCCCTCCTTCCATCGAACATATAGCCTCTTCCACTTCTTCCAGTAATATTGCTGCATTTCCGAGTTCCCTGTTTTCGCACTTAATGTTGTTTAATATGCTGTAGTCAGTGTCGAGTTTACAGTTATATAATTCTTTACAATATTCTGTCCACCTTCTCATTACAGCTGTTTTTTCATTGAGCAGAGCCCCATTGCTATCTTCTATGACAGTTACCCTGGGCTGTTGGGGTTTTGATAGTCTTCTTAATGTGTCGAAAGCTGCCTTGCTGTTACCTTTTATTAGCCCGGTATTAATGGACTCACATTGATCAGCTACCTATTTTTCTTTGGCCTGTTTCATTTTCTTTCTAATATTTTTATTCACCATACTGTATTGCCATGCTGCTTCAGGAACCTCTTTCTTAACCTTTTTCATTTCCCGCCGTGTATCACATAACTTCAGAATGTCATCTGTAACCCATGGTTTGTTTATTTTCTTTCTTTTACCAAGTATTTCTGTTGCTGATTCAATGAGCACGTCTTTCATGTTCTCTGTGATTGAGTTGATATCATCCTCCAAAAAGTTAAGAGCTGCGAATTTTCCTCCAACAGTTGCCTCAAAGATTCCGGCTATTTCTGGATCTTTCAGTTTGTCTAAATTGAATCGTAACTGAGAACATCTGTTTTGATTATATTTCTTTTTGAGTTTAAGCTTAAGCGTCATCAATACCATGTCGTGATCACTACCAATGTCGGCGCCAGGAAAAGTCCTAGTCTTGGCTTTATTAATACTGGACTTGAATCTTTTGGATACAAGAATAAAATCAATTTGTCCATGTATCTCAGTTTTCGGGGCATGCCACGTTGTTCTTCTTGATAACTTATGAGGAAATAGTGTATTTGCAAGGGTTAGTTTATAGTTGCTGGCAAATTCTAGTAGCCTTAGTCCTCGATCGTTGGTTTCTCCTGTCCCAAATTTCCCCACTGTGCCAGCCCACTGACCGTATGCATCTGGCCCTATTTTAGCATTCCAATCACCTAACACGATGAGAAGATCTTTCTTTGGAATTTTCTTAATCGTTTCATCCAGATTTTCATAAAATGTATCAATTGCTTCATCCTCATAGTCAGTAGTGGGGGCATATACCTGTATGATGGAGATGTTCTTTGGATGTACTGCAATACGTATGGTGATACGCCTGCTATTTATTGGGGTGCAGCTGATGACAGAGTTCAATCTATCTTTATGTACAATAAAACCTACTCCATGCTGGTGTTTGAACTCGTCTCCACTAAACCAATTTTGTGACCATCATCCGTTATTGATTCACCTAATCCTGTCCATCTGACTTCTGCTAGGCCCAGGATGTCCCACGAGTATCTAACTAGTTCATGTGTTAGTTCTCTGACTTTTCCACACGCATATAGCGAGGGTACATTCCAAGTTCCAACAACAAAACTTTCTCTAGGAAGTTTCAAAACAGGTGTTTGTACCCCATTCGCTAACTTATCACTCTCAAGGGGCAATGAGAGCGCGGTCGTTGTTAATCCGGGCCTCGGCCGATCCGGCATATTATTACTGAGTTGACTTTCCATCATAGCATTTCAGTGGACAAGAGGTTTGCTTGGCGGTGCCCATCTCCTCTCCAAGTATCCTTGCAGGTACATACAAAAATGTACCTGGAGCAATCTGGTTTTAAGGCGCCAGACACTCGCCCTTCGCCCCTTCTCCTGTTAGTATTAAACGGTGCCGCCACGAGAAGGCCAGGAGTTGGACTTTTGTTGTCAAAGACTATGTGTTACGCACGCCTTAGGAGCATTTGGTCAGATATTGAGAGCTCGTCCTCAATTCCACTCCTGGCTATGACAACAATTGGCACCTAGATAGATAGATAGATAGATAGATAGATAGATAGATAGATAGATAGATAGATAGATAGATAGATAGATAGATAGATAGATAGATAGATAGATAGATAGATAGATAGATAGATAGATAGATAGATAGATAGATAGATAGATAGATAGATAGATAGATAGATAGATAGATAGATAGATAGATAGATAGATAGATAGATAGATAGATAGATAGATAGATAGATAGATAGATAGATTGTCAAGTTGCAAACCGTGACCGTCTCGCGCAGTTTCCCGAGGTCTATGATGAGACAAAGACAGAATAGTACGTCTGCTTCGCCAGGCAGTTCGTCTCAGGCGACTAACATGAGATCGTGCGTGGGTCTGGCAAGCTCCATATGTAAAACTAATTGCTACAGAAGCCACATCTGCAAAAGCATGTGAATTCTTAATGTAGGCTTCCTGCAAGTGGTCCAGCTTTAGTTGAGGCTCCATGCTCCTTAAGGAGCGAAAGGAACACGATGATGATGATTGAAAGCTGAGTTTCGCAGATTTGAAACTGGTAGAAACATAAACTAACTGACTAACCCTAACCTTGGGAATTGCCACAAAGATGTGACGCTCAGCGACAGTGGATCGAAGTCAAGTCAGCCTTCAGAACTAATTTCTCTGATAGACCAGAAAGACGTGACTACAGCGGAATATCATATTAACAAGAATACCAACACTAGTCCTTGTGTTCATATATAAAATAAAAGCAATACTACCCAGAGCCATCTTAACAGCATTGCAGGCCCTGGGCAAAGCAATGCTCTGGGCCTCTACCAGCCTTACCCACCCACGGGAATAAAAATGATGTCTTATGAACAATTTGGCAGCATCCCGGCATGGGGCCCCTAGAATCGTGGGGCCCCTGGGCACTGCCCAGTGTGCTCATGCCTTAAGACGGCACTGATGTTACCAAAAAGAGCACATCATTATTTGTGCGGATACGACCTAACCCTTGTGGATCTCTGAAAAATAAACGAAGTCAAAGTATAACAGCACAAAGAAGCTAACAGGGAAATACAAGCAAACAAGTTGCCTCATAAAAGACAATGGAAAACTTCTCAGCAATATACAAGAGCAAATGAAGAGGTAGACGGAATATTTTGAGGACCTTCTCAATAGACCAGCTCCACAAAACCCCCTGACATCCAGCCAGCAGATGAAGAGCTACAAATTAACTGTGAAAGACCAACGAATGAAGAAATAGAGAAAGACATAAAGCTTCTAAGAGATGGAAAAGCGGCTGGACCAGATGGCATTCCAGCAGAGGCCATCAAAGCAGATATCGACACGGGTACAGAGATGTTATATAAATTACTTGGTAAAGTCTTTGGAAAAGGAAGAGATTCCAACAGAATGGTAGGAAGGATATCTGGTTAAGTTGCATAAGAAGGGAAAGTTACAAGAGTGCACAAATTATAGAGAAATAATGTTACTATCAGTGCCAGGAAAAGTATTAAACAGGATTATCCCCGAGAGATTAAAAGAGTCCATAGACAAGAAACTGAGAGATGAACAAGCAGGTTTTCGACAAAACAGATCCTGTACAGACCAAATAGCCACTTTGAGAATAATAGCTGAACAAAGTCTGGATTCACCACTGTACATTGGATTTGTGAACTACGAAAAGGCATTTGACAGTGTAGACAGAGAATCACTTTGGAAATTGATGAGGCATTATGGAGTTTTCCTGAAGATAATTAGTTTAATAAAGAAAACATATGAAGATATGACATGCACAGTTCTTCATGAAAGACAACTTACAGAACCGTTTGGGGTAAGAACAGGAGTGCGACAGTGATGCCTCTTGTCTCCATTTCTTTTCTTTCTAGCAATAGACTGGGTTATGAGATCATCGACAACACACAACATAAATGGAATCCAGTGGATTCTGACTAAGCAGTTGGATGATCTGGATTTTGCTGATGACTTGGCTCTTCTGTCTCTGTGATGAATTTACCATTATACAACGTTAAAATATCTCCAAATTTAACGATAAAATGTAGGGTTAAAAATAATGCGTAAGATACTAGGAGACATGCTCGCCCATGCCAGCCTTTCCCACCGCCATTTAAAACTAACAAGTTAGACGTGCAGACAAAACGTTTACCCTTTGTAGACGGGAGAGAACGGAGGACACCAAAAGGAAAAATATGACTGAACACGTGTTTGAAGATCGCAAGGCTAAAAGACGCAATTGGTAAGAAAAAAGAAAAAAAATTCACGTCACTGGTTGACAGAAGGTAAGGAAATGGACAAAAAAAAACGACTTTAGCTCGTGTCAGAAACAGTCATTTCTTGGACTTTTACGATACTTGATTGTTATTTGAATTCAGCGGCAAAACGCCGTGGAGAAGGTTCTCGAACATATTTCAAAAAAACAACTAACCTTGAAAAAGTAACTTTTTCTTAATAATAATGTTAGGAATATAAAACCTAGCTAGTTTGATAGCCCATCTTGAGCAGAGAAATAATATACTTTAAATTATACAGACGGATAGATAATAAGGAAGATATTGACAAAAGACTGTGTTGTTCATATCAGACGAGCGACTGCACTGTTAAAAAATGTCACTAAATTTTCAAAAGTTGCGGCCTTGAGACTCAAGTGCTAAAATCGAGCTGTAATTAAAGAGAGGGGAAATGGTGGAGAATTGTGGCTAAAAATAACTTCGGAGGCAGAAGTGTGTAGGGTACTGCATGGAGGGGTCCAAGAACAAAGCGTGTTTTTTGTATGAAAAACAAGTAGAGACAGACGGACCAACAGACAGTAATACATACTTGACTGAGAGCTGACTGAAATTTGACTTTTGGTTGTAGATTTGAAAGTTAGGGGGGGGGGGGAGAGTCGGTGATTGGATGAATGAAATTATATTGGCAGGACAGAGATGCGCATTTTTGCCATTCGTTACAAAACTGTCCAGAGACACAGTGGTGTAGTACCTGTGGTGTTGTTTCCAGAAGATAATACATAATTTTTAGTGGGACGCCATCAGATACACAGCAGCTCAGCTGAGTTTTGCTAGCATTTAACTGTGTTCTCAATTCTGAATTCTGAATTGTGAGTTTCTGTTTGGCACCGAAGAGGTGCCGAATGCTGTTGTAATATACACAAGCGTGGACCAGTGCAGTCTAACATTGTGTCAGAGCAGCCGTATATTATCCCCCAGCACGGAGAGGAGGGGCCACCAGACTCTTGTACAAGATCGACGCAGTCGAGATAAGTGAGATCTGGCCTGCTGGAAGTTCACCAACTGATTTACCAACGAATTTATCAACTAATTTATCAACTAATTCACCATCAAATAAAGACATACCATTGTGGGAAAATAAACCATGTATTCATCCCATAAGTCAATGGACAATGTTTGGTAGTCATAGACTGGGCGTGATGATACCACCCCAACAGTACATTCAGTAATAGTCTCCTGGGACAATCTAATATAATTAATATTAACTAGACTTATAACATACCTTTGAAATCACATTCCATTTTATTATGTCATATAATTATGCATTCCATTTATAACTCCATAATATTTCATATGTTCTGACCAACAAACGTTTGGATCAGAACAAATAAATTTACCAAAAGATTTAATATTTAAAACTAAAACAGCCTGAGTTAGTTCAATGTGTTATACATTATATTATTATTATTATTAGACTTATTAAATATCTGTGTGTGTGTGGGTAATCTACTACAACACATTACATTTCAGTACCCTAGACTTTTAACGTAGCTACATTCATTAGTGAAAAAAAGATATGTTTGAGGTCGTAAGTGGTAGTAAGAAGGGCCTTCTGTAATTCGCATCAACATTTATCTCAGGAGCCTTCACAGCTGACCTCATTCATTACACTAGGTAACATCACCACCATACAATACCATCAAATCCACTACAGTCTCATAACCGTAATCAGATGTAGGACAAATTGAAAACACTCGATGAGAGAGCACAGCAATTGGGTCTGAAAATACACAGGGAAAAGACAAAGATTATGAGAACAAATGCAAGAAATGATAACAAGGTTGAACTTGAAGAAACACCACTAAAAGATGTAGAATCGTACACATATCTTGGCAATAATATAGACAAAGTTGGAGGGACAGATAGTGATATCAAAATAAGAACACAAAAAGCAAGAGGAGCTTTCATTACATTGGGAAATATATGGAGATCAAGAGAAATCCGATCCAACACAAAAATAAGAATCTTCAACTCAAATGTCAAACCAGTACTATTATAAGGCTCTGAAACATGAAGAACAACAAAGACAACAACCAAAACGCAAAAGACTTTCATAAGTGGGTGCTTGCGTAGAATAGAAGGATTAAAATGGTATGACAAGGTTACCAACGTGGAACTGATGACAAGAACTAGTGGAACAAGAGATGAGAAGAAGGCGATGGCGATGGATAGGACACACACTGAGGAAACCTGTTGATAGCATTACAAGGCAGTCCTTGTTCCGGAACCCCCAGGGCAAGAGAGGCAGAGGTAGACCAAGAAGCACATGGAGAAGAGAGCTGGAAACAGAGGTGAAAATGATGAGGAGAACGTGGAAAGAACTTGAGATAATGGCACGTGACAGGAGGACTTGGCATGTGTTTGTTGATGGCCTGTACTCCTTTGGAAGTGGAGGGTTATGATGATGATGAAAGCATTTGGAAGCAGCACCCCTGACATCACTGGACGGGTATTCCACAAAATTATAATATTAATAATAGCCCCTTCAGTCATAAATGACTATAGGAATGCGCCCCTGAGGTGACAGACCTCAGATGCTTATTTTCCTGCTGTTCCTTTTGACGTTTTCTCCTCTCTTCTGCTTGCTGTGAGAGCTTCTTTTCGCCCAATCTGAGGTGGCGCCGTAGAGAGCATCGCCACTTGATGCGATCGGCAGTTTCATCCTCCCAGGCTGCTGGATTTATATCTGGTGCGCTCATGTCTCTCTTGCACATATCTTTGAATCAAAATTACTACTCAACATAAACAAAAACCACACACAAATTATTTTTCCTTACTAAAAAGCAGTAAGGCAAGGATTTTGTTCCTGTATGTACTTTTCTCAAAGTGCAGTAAAAAATTAAGAAAGTTATTGATGATGAAAACAAGGTAGTCTTATATCTGATACTGTGGTAGGGGAATGAAGTGTTAGAGACTACACCATTCTAGGTCAATCTTTACGAAATAGAGTGACCATTTTCCTTCCGTGATGCGTTTGCTTTTGTCAAACTGGTTCCCGAAAACTTTGCCGCGAGAAATAATAGCTCTACCCACTGTGCCAATCGGACGTTTTATAGATGGTGATCATCATTCACCATCTTCCTTTTGACATCTTTTGGAGCATGGAGCACTGCAGCTGGTCGCCTTAAGGAAGCCTGCACCACACTTTAATATGCTCCTGTACTTGTGGTTTCTGCAGCTATTTGTTTTACATGATAAGGTTCCCAGCCCCATACACAACAACATATTAGTCGGCTTGTACGACACGCTTAAAGGGACAGTTGTGAGAGATAATATAGTTCACACTATCTTCAAACACACCTCGACATAAGGGAAGAAGGAAAACATGCCATTATGCGAGTTTAAGCTTCACTACTGTTCTTAGTAATAGTAGTAGTAATAATAACAATAATAACACTCATAATAGTAGTAGTAGTAGAAGTTGTAGCAGTAGAAGTAATAGTAGTAGAAGTAATAGTAGTTTAAGTAATAGTAGTAGTAATAATAATAATAATAATACTAATAATAGAGTAGTAGTTGAAGTAGTAGTAGAAGTAGTAGTAGTAGTAGTTGAAGTAATAGTAGTAGAAGTGATAGTAGTAGAAGTGATAGTAGTAGTAATAATAACAATAATAATACTAATAATAGTAGTAGTAGCTGAAGTAGTAGCAGTAGAAGAAGCAGTAGTAGAATTAGTAGTAGTTGTAGAAGTAGTAGTAGAATAAGTAATAGTAGTAGAAGTAATAGTAGTAGAAGTAATAGTAGTAGTAATAATAACAATAATAATACTAATAATAGTAGTAGTAGTTGAAGTACTAGCAGTAGAAGTAGTAGTAGTAGTAGAAATAGTGGTAGTAGAAGTAATATTAGTAGAATTAGTAGCGGTAGAAGTAGTAGTAGTAGTAGTAGTAGAAGTAGTAGTAGTAGAAGTAGTAGTAGTAGAAGTAATAGTAGTAGAAATAATAGTAGTAGAAGTAGTAGCAGTAGAAGTAGTAGTAGTAGTAGAAGTAGCAGTACTAGAAGTATAGTAGTAGAAGTAGTAGTAGTGGAAGTAGCAGTTATAGAAGTTGTAGTAGTAAATGTAGTAGTAGCAGTAGCAGTAGTACAAGTAATAGTAGTAGAAGTAGTAGTAGTAGAAGTAGCAGAAGTAGAAGTAGTAGTAGTAGAAGTAGTAGTAGTAGTAGCAGTAGAAGTAGTAGTAGTAGAAGTAGTAGTAGTAGAAGTAGTAGAATTAATAGTAGTAAAAGTAGTAGAAGTAGAATTATCAGTTATAGAAGTAGTAGTAGTTGTAGAAGTAGTAGTAGTAGAAGTAATAGTAGTAGAAGTCGTAGTAATAGAAGTAGTAGTAGTAGAAGTAATAGTAGTAGAAGTAGTAGTAGTAGAAGTAATAGTAGTAGAAGTAGTAGAATTACTAGTAGTAGAAGTACTTGTAGAAGTAATAGTAGTAGAAGTAGTAGAATTACTAGTAGTAGTAGTAGTAGTAGTAGTAGTAGTAGTAGTAGTAGTAGTAGTAGTAGTAGTAGTAGTAGTAGTAGTAGTAGTAGTAGTAGTAGTAGTAGTAGTAGTAGTAGTAGTAGTAGTAGTAGTAGCAGCAGTAGTAGTAGTAGTAGTAGTAGTAGTAGTAGTAGTAGTAGTAGTAGTAGTAGTAGTAGTAGTAGTAGTAGTAGTAGTAGTAGTAGTAGTAGTAGTAGTAGTAGTAGTAGTAGTAGTAGTAGTAGTAGTAGTAGTAGTAGTAGTAGTAGTAGTAGTAGTAGTAGTAATAGTAGTAGACGTAGTAGAAGTAATAGTAGTAGAAGTAGTAGAAGGGATAGTAGTAGAAGTAATAGTAGTATAAGTAGTAGAGGTAATATTAGTAAAAGTAATAGTAGTAGAGATTGATCTACCGCTTGCTTGTCACAATGATCACAGAAACAACAATTAAAAGTCTGTTGTACCAATATACGCCGTTAGGTGTGACGGAACAACGGACGATTTCTTGTTGCCCTAATGACGCCGCAAGGTGTTATGGCCGAAGACTGCTTAGTCGGTCGGCGGTCAAAGGAATAATAATAATAATAATAATAATAATAATAGTAGTGGAAGTAGTAGTAGTAGAAGTAGTAGTAGAAGTAATAGTATTAGAAGTAGTAGAAGTAATAGTAGTAGAAGTAATAGTAGTAGAAGTAGTAGTAGTAGTAGTAGTAGTAGTAGTAGTAGTAGAAGTAGTAATAGTAGTAGAAGCAGTAGTAGTAGTAGTAGAAGTAATAGAAGTAGTAGTAGTAGAAGTAATAGTAGTAGAAGTAATAGTAGTAGAAGTAGTAGTAGAAGTAGTAGGAGTAGAAGTAGTAGAAGTAATAGTAGTGAAAGTAATAGTAGTAGAAGTAATAGTAGTAGAAGTAATAGATGTAGAAGTAGAAGTAATAGTAGTAGAAGTAATAGCAGTAGACGTAGCCGTAGTAGAAGTAGTAGTAGTAGACGTAGTAGTAGTAGAAGTCATAGTAGTAGAAGTATTGTATTAGAAGTAATAGTAGTAGAAGCAGCAGTAGTAGAAGTAGCAGTAGTAGAAGTAATTGTAGTAGAAGTAGTAGTATTAGAAGTACTAGTAGTAAAAGTAGTAGTAGTAGAAGAAGCAGTAGTAGAAGTAATAGTAGTAGAAGTAATAGTAGTAGTAATAATATCAATAATAATACTAATAATAGTAGTAGTAGTTGAAGTAGTAGTAGTAGTAGTAGTAGTAGTAGTAGTAGTAGTAGTAGTAGTAGTAGTAGTAGTAGTAGTAGTAGTAGTAGTAGTAGTAGTAGTAGTAGTAGTAGTAGTAGTAGTAGTAGTAGTAGTAGTAGTAGTAGTAGTAGTAGAATTAGTAGTGGTAGAAGTAGTAGTAGTAGAAGTAATAGTAGTAGAAGTAGTAGAAGTAGTAGTAGTAGAAGTAATAGTAGTAGAAGTAATAGTAGTAGAAGTAGTAGTAATAGAGGTAGCATTAGTAGTAGTAGCAGTAGTAGAAGTATAGTAGTAGAAGTAGTAGTAGTGGACGTAGCATTTATAGATGTAGTAGTAGTTAAAGTAGTAGTAGTACAAGTAGCAGTAGTAGAAGTAATAGCAGTAGAAGTAGTAGTAGTTGAAATAGCAGTAATAGAAGTAGTAGTAGTAGAAGTAGCAGTAGTAGAAGAAGTAGTATAAATAGTAGTAGTAGAAGTAATAGTAGAAGAAGTAATAGAAGTAGTAGTAGTAGAAGTAGTAGTAGTAGATGTAGTAGTAGTAATAGTAGTAGTAGAAGAAGTAGCAGTTGTAGAAGTAGTAGTAGTAGAAGTATAGTAGTAGAAGTAGTATAGAAGTCGTAGTAATAGAAGTAGTAGTAGTAGAAGTAATAGTAGTAGAAGTAGTAGAAATACTAGTAGTAGAAGGAATAGTAGTAGTAGTAGTAGAAGTAATAGTAGTAGAAGTAGTAGAAGTAATAGTAGTAGAAGGGATAGTAGTAGAAGTAATAGTGGTATAAGTAGTAGAGGTAATAGTAGTAGAAGTAATAGTAGTTGACGTAGTAGTAGTAGTAGTAGTAGTAGTAGTAGTAGTAGTAGTAGTAGTAGTAGTAGTAGTAGTAGTAGTAGTAGTAGTAGTAGTAGTAGTAGTAGTAGTAGTAGTAGAAGTAGTAGTAGTAGAAGTAATAGTAGTAGAAGTAATAGTGGTAGAATTAGTAGAAGTAATAGTAGTAGAAGTAATAGTAGTAGAAGTAGTAGAAGTAATAGTAGTAAAAGTAATAGTAGTAGATGTAATAGTAGTAGAAGTTGAAGTAGTAGTTGTAGAAGTAATAGTAGTAGAAATAATAGTAGTTGACGTAGTAGTAGTAGTAGTAGTAGTAGTAGTAGTAGTAGTAGTAGTAGTAGTAGTAGTAGTAGTAGTAGTAGTAGTAGTAGTAGTAGTAGTAGTAGTAGTAGTAGAAGTAGTAGAAGTAGTAGTAGTAGAAGTAATAGTAGTAGAAGTAATAGTGGTAGAATTAGTAGAAGTAATAGTAGTAGAAGTAATAGTAGTAGAAGTAGTAGAAGTAATAGTAGTAGAAATAATAGTAGTTGACGTAGTAGTAGTAGTAGTAGTAGTAGTAGTAGTAGTAGAAGTAGTAGAAGTAGTAGTAGTAGAAGTAATAGTAGTAGAAGTAATAGTGGTAGAATTAGTAGAAGTAATAGTAGTAGAAGTAATAGTAGTAGAAGTAGTAGAAGTAATAGTAGTAAAAGTAATAGTAGTAGATGTAATAGTAGTAAAAGTAATAGTAGTAGGAGTAATAGATGTAGAAGTATTAGTAGTAGAAATATTAGTAGTAGAAGTAATAGTAGTAGAAGTAATAGTATTAGACGTAGTAGTAGTAGAAGTAGTAGTAGTAGACGTAGTAGTAGTAGAAGTAATAGTAGTAGAAGTAATAGTAGTAGAAGTAATAGTAGGAGTAGTAGAAGTAGTAGTAGTAGAAGTAGTAGTAGTAGAAGTAGTAGAAGTAGTAGTAGTACAAGTAGCAGTAGCAGAAGTAGTAGTAGTAGAAGTAGTAGTAATAAAAGTAGTAGTAGTAGTAGTAGTAGTAGTAGTAGTAGTAGTAGTAGTAGTAGTAGTAGTAGTAGTAGTAGTAGTAGTAGTAGTAGTAGTAGTAGTAGTAGTAGTAGTAGTAGTAGTAGTAGTAGTAGTAGTAGAAGTAGCAGTAGTAGAAGTAGTAGCAGTAATAGTAGTAGAAGTAATAGTTGCAGCAGCTTCAATAGCAGTAGCATTACTGGTAGCAGTAGTAACACTAGTAGCAGTAGCAGACGTAACAATAGTAGTAAAGCAGCATTATAAAAAACCAGATGTGTAGCGAATTATTTCAAGAATATTAGTTAGCAGCAGCAATATAGTAGTAGTAGTAGTAGTAGTAGTAGTAGTAGTAGTAGTAGTAGTAGTAGTAGTAGTAGTAGTAGTAGTAGTAGTAGTAGTAGTAGTAGTAGTAGTAGTAGTAGTAGTAGTAGTAGTAGTAGTAGTAGTAGTAGTAGTAGTAGTAGTAGTAGTAGTAGTAGTAGTAGTAGTAGTAGTAGTAGTAGTAGTAGTAGTAGTAGTAGTAGTAGTAGTAGTAGTAGTAGTAGTAGTAGTAGTAGTAGTAGTAGTAGTAGTAGTAGTAGTAGTAGTAGTAGTAGTAGTAGTAGTAGTAGTAGTAGTAGTAGTAGTAGTAGTAGTAGTAGTAGTAGTAGTAGTAGTAGTAGTAGTAGTAGTAGTAGTAGTAGTAGTAGTAGTAGTAGTAGTAGTAGTAGTAGTAGTAGTAGTAGTAGTAGTAGTAGTAGTAGTAGTAGTAGTAGTAGTAGTAGTAGTAGTAGTAGTAGTAGTAGTAGTAGTAGTAGTAGTAGTAGTAGTAGTAGTAGTAGTAGTAGTAGTAGTAGTAGTAGTAGTAGTAGTAGTAGTAGTAGTAGTAGTAGTAGTAGTAGTAGTAGTAGTAGTAGTAGTAGTAGTAGTAGTAGTAGTAGTAGTAGTAGTAGTAGTAGTAGTAGTAGTAGTAGTAGTAGTAGTAGTAGTAGTAGTAGTAGTAGTAGTAGTAGGAGTAGTAGTAGTAGTAGTAGTAGTAGTAGTAGTAGTAGTAGTAGTAGTAGTAGTAGTAGTAGTAGTAGTAGTAGTAGTAGTAGTAGTAGTAGTAGTAGTAGTAGTAGTAGTAGTAGTAGTAGTAGAAGTAGTAGGAGTAGTAGTAGTAGTAGTAGTAGTAGTAGTAGTAGTAGTAGTAGTAGTAGTAGTAGTAGTAGTAGTAGTAGTAGTAGTAGTAGTAGTAGTAGTAGTAGTAGTAGTAGTAGTAGTAGTAGTAGTAGTAGTAGTAGTAGTAGTAGTAGTAGAAGCAGTATTAGAAGATTTGCAGTAGTAGTAGGAGAAGGAGTAGCAGCAGCAGACATTCAGACATTTGTTGATTCTTTCAATCTTTTTCCAACCTTATTTTGCTTTCATCTACCTGTCATTCCTATTAATTAATTTTTGTTCCTTCTTTCTCGGGGTCTACTTCAATGAGGTATCTTTAGGGAGCCACCATCTCCGAGAAAAAGGGGCGTTATCTATGGCCACACTAAACATCTTTCCTATTTATTAAGCATTCCCCACTGTTGCAAACTCTAGTGAGTCTCCTATTTGGGATGTTGCACAAAAGTGGTATGGAAGTTAAAACACGAAATGCGCCTTGTTAAGAGGTCAAAGAACTGGGAACAACTGGTCCAACACAAGCGCTGAGGTCAACAGTGAAATCCAAAGCCACGAAATTCCGATTTATGAAAGACCACGCTCGTGCAGATATCTAGGACACGAAATTTCAATTGATACCTCGTAATACATCTGACCAGTTACATGCTTACTTACTTACTTACTTAGTCGTTCCCCTTCTACCGTGAGGTGTAGAGGTTTGGAAGAGAGAGCGCCAGACCATTCTATCAGCTGTCTTCTTCCTGGCCTGGTTCCATTCTAGTCCTCGGTCCTTCAAAGATTGTCTAATGTTGTCCTCCCAGCGGACTCTGGGTCGTCCTGGAGGTCTGGATCCCTGGCTCTTTGTTTCCCATGCTTGTCGTGGTAGCCGATCTTCTCCCATTCTGCAGACATGGCCAAACCATCTTAGTTCCAGTTACATGCTAAGGACTTGAAACTTGAATTTAAATTCATTACGACAAACTTAAGCTGTGATCCACTACAAATATCAGTGGGTGTAGTAAAATCTGCGAGATAATCGCTCATTTCAGTAAGATTTTAGTCCTATGATAATAAATAATCCCGCCCGTATGTGTCTGACTATAAGCATCTCACACGCCAGCATCGCGCTGAATTTTGTGCCATGGTAATGCTTAGAAACGATCCCGCCGTATAAACCTACTCGCTTTCCTTGTGACGTACAAAAAACATTTTTAACATTTTGCCCGATCTGATAGAGACTGCGGCAAGACTTATAATTAACGATCTTCCAGAAATGTGCCGCCAAACTACTGTCTGAATTAACGTAATACTTTAACTTTAACGCCTCTAATAGTAGTAATCCTTACATTTTTTGGTAGTGTAACACGAGACAACAGTAATAATTAACGCCAATTCTAACACCCGCCGCGCAAAACCCCGCTTCGCTTGACACGCGGTGGGATTGGCCCGATGATATATACACACAGGCAGTTTAAATTCTCGCCGAGTAATGTATTTCTGACGTCACTCAAACAAGTTAGTTATTTGAATAAAAATGCTAGAGAGAGATGAAGGGGGGAAGATGGCCGACTTGTGTAAAATTTATATTTGACGATTGACAGTGACAAAATTGAAAATCTAAACCATACTGAAACTGACCATAAAAATCATATGGTAGTATAGCTTAGGGTCCCCTGAGCAAAAATGTGTTTTTAAAAATATGGTAGTCCAAGTATTAGCCAAGTTATTGAGATAATACTATATGTCTAGTAACACTAAGACGGACAGACTGTGGTTCCTGCTTGTTATTTTCATAACGTTAGTGGGGACGCCAGCTTAGAAAGAGGCATTGGAGTAAATTCAAATCCGATTGGGTAAAAAGAGTATAGGAGTAAACGGGGAGCGGTAGGAAAATGTTAACCAAAACTAAACATCTTTTTGTAATGGCATAACTAACGCAGACTGACCAATCGACTACCAGACACAGAGTTTGTTTGGAATTTTTTTTTGTTTTTCAAAAACTACATTTGAATTCTGGTAGTCGCAAGCTTTCCATTGGCCAGTACTAATAGATATTAGCAAAAAGCTTTCAATGCTCATCGCCAGTTGACAAAAACTGTTTCTATCAAATACGCTGAGATCAGCTGTGCTAATTTATAAAATAAAGAATTAATTCGCAGTCTGGGCAGG
>JAMPIV010020832.1:247500-332870 GCA_024509875.1 Oreohelix idahoensis | reverse complement strand
GTTTTTGGGGAGGATGGGTGTGTGTGGGGGTGGGGGGGGGGGGGGTTGGGTATTTGATGTGTTTCGTCCCGACGCTTTGTCGACGAATTAATTGTAACGATAATACTGACCCTCATTATCGTTTAATATATGACGATGCGACCAACACATTAAGTTTGTGATAAATTTGTCAACATTCCAACACTGTGTCCAATATTGTTAACAACATACTTGACAGACATTAGGCTAGAGGCACAGAAATAGAAGAAATGTGCCCGACATTTCTATGATTAATTTGGTGGGTTTAACTGACATTTATTAATAATTCATCGGGTTTTACAGTTATGAGCGATAAATCATCCTGAAAGAAATTATAATACTGCCAACTGGGCAAAGAAATATAAGTAAAGGACAGAAAAGGGAGATACTTGAATTCAAGATTAGGCTCTCTACATATGATTTTAGAGACTAAAATCTGAGAATGACTGGCAGATGGACGGCTTATGGGAAAGACTTGCTTTCTAAAGCTAGAAAAATTAATGAAGCCAGTCGTATTTGTCTTCAGTCCTATGGTGAGCCAGGCACGAAAGTCCAATCTCATTAGCAGAATAAACGGAGTCGAGCAACAGAGAAGTCAAATCCGAACCATTCAAGACCTACTCTGGGGCACACGTCAGTGAGACCGAGAAACTAATCAACTGCTTCACTAACCAGCCAGGGGCTGAAAAGAATAAGTTCCACGAAAAAGGAACTCACCATATCAATGCCATATATTTTGTCATCCTTGATGTAAAAAGCACTTGAATTGTGATGACACATATTACATACAAGCAGACACTAATTCCATCGACAATATTATCATTCCCTCATCTATTCGTTTTTAATTGCAATAAACCAATTGGGTGTATATAATGTACCCCATGCTTTGTATTCCCTTCTATTAGATGTTGAATATTGTTCTGATGTTTATCTTCCTTTATAAGAGATGGGGGCTCGTAAAATATAATAATAAATTTAAAACTATAAATGTCCAACCAACTTCACAACCTGGACAAGACACCTGCTACCACATAAAAAACACACAGAATTGGTAAAATAGTAAAGTTAAATTGCTGTAGCAATAATGCCCAGCGTGTCAATTTAGCACTGGTGGATTTAGCCGACTGCAAAAATAGCAGTGGTTTGTGGTCTGTTTGGAGGAAAAAATGTGCCCCCAACAGATATCGTGCCAACTTAGACATCGCCTAGATAATCGCAAGGCACTCCCTCTCGATCGTGGAGTATCTGGTTTCTGCTGGCAACAGCTTACGACTGACATACAACACTGGATGGAGCGACCCTCTATGCTCCTGCATAAGGCAGGCCCCAATGCCTACCGACGAAGCATCAGTGTGCAATATCAATGGTCTGCCAAGATCTGGCAATCTCAAGATGGGTTTTTTAGAAAATAGTTTTTTAATCTTACCCAATGCATCTTCACATTTACAATCCCATTTTATTTTGTTGGGTTGCCCCTTTTTGGTGAGTGCCGTAAGCGGCTCAGCCAACGATGAAAAATCTGGGATGAATTTATTATAAAAATTGATCAAACCTAATAAACTCTTTACCTGCCTCTTAGTCTTCGGCGTTTGCAGCTGTAATATTTTTGTAACTGTACCATCTTCAGGTTTCATGATGTTATGGCCAACCACATGGCCCAGGAAGCTCAGCTCTGCATACCCGATGGACACTTTGCTTGGGCGAGTGTTGAGGATTGTTTCATGCTTACAGGCATTTGGATTTGTCGACGATCCGAATGACTGTATCATGGAACACCTCAAACGAATAGAGATATATCTCATCGACCGACGTCGATGATTGTTGCATGTGTGCAGGCATTTGAGTTTTGATCACACTCGAATTGCTGCACCATGGAACATCGCAATTGAATATATATTAACGACATAGTATGCATATCTCTATGCATGACGCGTATGTCTTGGTAACGTCATTCGACTTGTGGGTTTTGACCCGAACGGCAGCGTGTTTCAGAAGTGTGGCCATTGCCACTTGGATTGTGTGGTATAACCGCTTAAAAGTGTGTGGCGTCGTCCACTTATTAGTTGTGTGGCTGGGAAGCCAATTGAGCAGTGTATTTTGTGAATCAAACGTAAGTCGTCTTGTTACTAACGCAGTTTGCATAATTATGGCAGATTAACCTGGCGTGGTATGCCAAAGGAACATTATGGTACTAGCAATAGTGTAAGACTAGTATAGATGGACATTATATAGCTAGCGGCAAGCGTAAGCCTAGTGTACGGATATTAGACGACTAGCAGTAGACGTAAGCCTAGCGTAAGAAGTGTATTGCAAAACTAGCAGGATAATTAAGTCTAGTGAAAAAGGCTATTGTGAAACTAGCGACGGGAGTAAGTCTAGTTAGCCTCTGAATTTATGCCAAAGGACATTGGCCGTTAAAAGGAACTGACCTCTAACCAGAACTCTAGATAGAGATTTATGAACATGTGTTAATGAAGTAACGAGAACTCTTGCAGAACGTACATAAATGTGATGTGACTTTTGTTCCCATGTAGTTGATGTCTGCTCATGGAATGAAATTATTAATTAAATATGTTGAGTCGTCAAAATCACGGTCTTATCAACTGACGTATTCGGAGGGGAGGGAAGTGCGGTTTTATATTCAACTAATCATGACCAGTGATAATTAATGTCTTCACACGCTGCATCTCACACTGCTAATATAATCAATAAGACAAGAGACTAATACAGGTCAGTCAATGGTCGAATATTTAATATGAAACATGTTCAGCAGATAATGCATCACACGGGTTAAAGCAGACAATATCGATACCAACGAACAGTATTACGGAATCCTATAAAAGTGATATAAGAACCCGAAGGACTTCGACTCTAGAAACAGAATACGCATATAACAACTTGGTCATCCTCAAATACTAGAAGTCGGGCCGCGAACCCCTTAACATACTGGTGTCATAAATAGAAGCCCCACAACAACCGAAGTTCTAAAAGAAGTCCTTAACATACTGGTGTCAGAAGGTGTCTGGATTTCGTGAATACTGGATCCCCCCCTTCAAGTATCGAAGAAAGTTAAATTGATGATGAACGTTTAAAGGCAAAATCATTCATTCAAGCCAAACTGGCAACTGAAATGCGCATGTCAGTAAGTGACGTCACTATATTGATGCCGTCACCGCTAGCAGACAACATTGCCTGAGAGAATACTATTTTCTTCCACCACAAGAGACTGATCCATACAGATAGAACGGTAATCTTCCACTCGAGAACCTGAACCAGTGGAGAATGTATTTCTTCATCAAAACCATCTGAGGCTGCGACGCGGATCGATTGAAGAAGCTACGTTCGAAGACCGGAGCAAGACTTTCAAACGGTTCCCTACTGCGAAGGTCAAGGTCTACCATCATTGGACTTCAGCTGTTCAACACTTGCGTGGAGATAGGAGTACATTTACATACACTCATGTATTTCTCAGAGGGACAGCTAAACAGATAAGTTCTTGATTTTACTTAGGCGCTTGAACATTATCATACTGTCCTTGAATTAGCTTTGGTCTACAGTTCATCATCACTTTGCTTACTTTTCTACTCATCATCTGTGTTTTCCCCATTCATGTTTATCCGTATATTTGTATATTCGTCGTGTTTAATATTGACTGGAATTTTCCCAGGAAAACTTCAGTGAATGTTAACTTCTATTAGATTTGCATGCTTATATTCGCTGACTGAGGATCTGACTGATTATATTTTTTTCTTTTGAGTCAGGATATAAATGTTTCTTCAGTTCGCAATATAACCATATTTTGTGTACTTAGCAGTTTCGTCATGTAAATTACGTTATCTTTATTTACATAACATCATTTCAGTATTGTTGACAATTGTTGTCGTGTGTGATCTAAAACAAAAAGTTATGGGAAATCAGGAGCGGAACTACAAGTTTTATGCACTATACGAAATATGATGAAACTATTATCGCGTCTGGGAAAGAATTGAACTGCGCGAGGGAGACTAAATAGATGGCAAAAGCTGAAGAGCTTAGGAAGTTTGAATTAACCCAACAGAGGGAAATGGAGGAAAGAGAATTAACCCAAGAGAGTCGAGAATTTTAAATTTCCCAAAAAGGAATAGCTCAAAAAGAAAAAGAAATATCCCTGAAATAGGAACGTATGAATGTAGAGCAAAAAGAAAAGGATAAAAGCTCAACGAGAAAAAGAATGAGCGCAACGAGTAGAAAGACAATGAGCTCAACTAGATAAAAAATGGAATTAAGAAGAATGGAACTGATGCAACTAGAACCAAGCCCATAGAAAATGCCATGGAAATTGAAGCTTTAAAACTTTCATGCAGAAAAGAAAAAGCTTTAAGAATGTAGCTAAAAGTGCAAGTCTGAACAGACTAAGACTGCGGCTGGTACAAATAATTTCCATCCGAAACTAAAAATGCCACATTTTTATGAATCAAACTCGCGCCTTGCATTGACTCCTTTTTTTTTTAATCTAGATTCATCATCAAGGTCACAGCTCTTAACATACCCAAGGAAAGATGGAGCAGTCTTTTACCTTGATTTTTTGACTGGTGACTCACTTAAATGGTTTCATGAGTCCTTGACGAAAAGAGTAGAAAAGCGATTTTCGAAGTCGTAAAAAGAGGTAATTACTAAGACGATTTCCAGTTAACTGAGTCTGGATTCAGAGATCGTTTCCATGTTCCATGCGGCTAAGCCAAGTAAGGATGGCAGATTTTGGGGCGAATTCTTGCATCTATTAAACAATTTTTTAGCAGATGGATTGATCTCTCTGGTATTAATAAAACTTATGAAGGTGTTATAGATCTCATGCTGCGAGATAAAAGTTTTATCCGCATTGCAGTACTGAATTAGAAGCATTTTTAACAGGAAAGACATCCTAATTCTATCGATGAGTATGAAAAACTGAGAACTCGGAAAGACAATATCAACCACACATCAGAATAAAGATCTTCATAGATCGTCTATACGAGATCCTATGCTGTGTGCGCGGCACACCAATGATCACAGACCTCGATCGAAGCAGCCTTAGGATGGACGTTGTCGTTCAGATTATTATCAATCCGACAGAGGTATTTTATAACTTCCGTCGTCATCTGCTCCTCCTTTCGAAATTCATAATCGACGAGCGTGTATAGAGGATCTTCACCTCATGATCGTGGGTATTCACAGAGAGCCAGGGATTATGAAAGATTCACATCAAAAAAGGATATCATAATAAGCAGAGATCATCTTATTGAAGAATGCCATGAAGGATGACTCCTACTGATTTTTTATTATAGCAATACAAAAGTCCAGTCAATAATAACAAAGGTAATGCCAAGATCTCAGGTCGAAGAGACAAAAGTTAAACATAGACAGTGCAAATAACTGCAGGTGTCAAAAAGGAGAAAAGGTAATGATGATAATGATCATGCGAACGCATGTATGGTAATGATATGATACATGTTATTGAGTGTCAATCGAAAAACAGATTAAAAGTCTACTATTACACTTGATTTGGTGGTCATTGTATGCCTACAATGTCGGCATGTGTGTAAATGTCGGTTATCTTACATTTCATCCAGGAATATTGGATGGAAAGGTAGTGAGAGTTTTGCGTGACACGGGTCCTCAACGATAGGGCATAAAGCACTTGCTTATCGAGCCTACTGCTTTTACAGGCAAATCAGTTAAGTGTGTCACATTTGGTGGGAATATAGAAACTTTCCCTGTGGCACGAGTATACATTGATACTCCTTTTTACACAGGCACTGTCTATGCCTGCGGCTTGAGAGCAAGCCCATTACTGAAATTATATAATAGGAAAATACCAGGAGTTAAAGATTGCACTCCTGAGGAGATTGCAATGTGGGTTGAATCTCACCCACAGGTGGCGAATGCTGTTGTAACAAGAGCACAACAGTTTAGCTACGGACATGGCTACACCACCTCTTCCTATAATAGATACAATTATGTCTCAAGTTGGCACTGTTACACCTTCTGTTTTTGCAGAAAAACAGAAGAGTGACCCAACATTACAAGGATTGTTTAGCCGAGCAGAACAAAAAACGAAACAATTAAGTACACAAGAGTGGCTAAACAATGGTTCAAGATAAAGAAATCAATACTCACTAGATATTTTGATGATGGCAAAACAATTAGACATCAAGTGATAGTTCCTAAGGAATACAGACCATTGGTCCTACAAACAGGTCATGACTCTCCTATGGCAGGTGATATGGGAATCAAAGAGAACATTGTTTTCGTGTTACATCACAATTTTATTGGCCTGGGGTTAATAAAAGATACAAAGTTATACTGCAAATCATGTACAACATGCCCCGAGAGGATAGCACGTAAGGGCAGGTTCCATACGGCACCCTTACAAATTACAGACGTGCCTGAAAGACCTTTCAAAAAGATTGCAGTAGATATAGTGGGTCCTTTAATCAATTACTTCACATAATGGATTTTGTTATATTATTTTTTAACTTGCGTAGATCTTTTGACGCGTTGCCCAGACGCCATATGGTTGAATACCATAACGACTGTCTGTGTGTCTGATGCATGAGTTTGGCTATTTTGTAGACTTGGTTTTCCGGAGGACATTTTTGGTCAGATCAAGGATCACAATTTACGTCCAACATTATGAGGGATTTAGAATCCATGTTATCTGGTCACCACTCTTTTTGTAGTGCCTATAGGCCCCAATCAAACGTGTGTGCGAGCGTTATATATAGCACTCTAAAACAAATGTTATCTAAGATAACTGAGGAATGCCCTCGGAAATGGGACCGACTCCTCCCGCTGCTTTATTCGCTTTTCGTGAAGTGCCTCACGAAAGCACGGGATGGTCCTCCGTTCGAATTGGTTTATGGTTCGAATCCTCGAGGACCAATGATGATACTCAAAGATTTGTTGGGTTGGAGCATCAACTGATACAGCCAACTCGAAACAGCTACGAGTTGGTTATTTGATCTCCGACGAGCGAATCATCAATGCATGCACTTATGCATCCCAGAGTATAAAATCAGCTACTCAACGATCCAAGATTATTACATAATCAAAAGAGAATCCTTCATGAAAAAGGTTTGGTTAAGATCGATAACAAATTAACTAATTCGATATTATCAAACAAGTCACAGATGTTGACTATTCGGTGAACGTTAGAGGTAAAATCAAAACCTTCCATGTCAACATGCTAAAATTAGCAGTTGAAAGACCACAGGAATTAATTCCTGTCATTAACTCTATTGATGATTCTTCACATCATACTGCTTCTTTTGCAGTTGTCCATGAGGAAGATACCACGTCGTCTATCCCTTTACAATTCCAATTACCTTCTTTGCAATCATCGGAATCTTGGAAGGACGTGACTATTTCTTCTTCACTATCTTCTTCACAACAAGATCAAGTTCGGGATATTCTTATGTCTTTCAATGATGTCCTCACTGACCTTCCAGGTCAGACATCGCTTATATCCCATGACATCACTCTTACTGATTATAAACCTATCAAACTTAGACCCTATCCTATATCTTTACACCACAAAGATAGGGTAGAGAAAGAGTTAAAAGAGATGATACGTTTAGGTGTAATATCTCCTTTGGAATCACCATACGCATTCCCAACGGTGATTGTTAAGAAGAAGGATGATTCTTTACGTATTTGTATTGATTTTAGGCGATTGAACAAAATTACAATCACAGACGGTGAGCCTATGCCTCTTTTAGATGATCTTCTGTCAGAATTATCTAATGCTACTTTCTTTAGCAAACTAGATCTCTCTAAAGGCTACTGGCAAATCCCTCTTGCCGAAAATGCCAAACCTTACACAGCTTTCACAACTCCTTTTGGTCTCTACCAATGGAATTACATGTGTTTTGGTTTAGTGAATGCACCAGCGACGTTTGTGCGCATGATGCGCCGCCTTCTTGGCGATCGTAAAGATGTCATCACGTACATCGATGACATCTGCCTATTTCATGACTCGTGGGAAGACCATATTGATGGTTTAACTTCTCTTCTACATACGTTACGTATGCATGGTTTGACTGTGCGACCTTCAAAGGTCCAAATAGGTTGTCAGGAAATTTCTTTTCTTGGTCACCGCATAGGTAACCACAAACTATATCCTGACGACAATACAGTCAAAAGAATTCTAGAGATTTCTACCCCTTCAACTAAGAAACAAGTTAGAAGCCTTTTGGGCTTGATTAACTATTACCATAAGTTCATCCCGCATTTCGCACAACTATCTACACCTTTGTCCGCACTGTTGACCAAAGGTAGTCCTAATAAGGTACGTTGGGACCAAGATTGCGAAAGCGCCCTGGTAACAATTAAGAAATTATTTAGTATGCACCTATTTTGTTATTACCGAATATACATATTCCATTCATACTTCAATCAGATGCCTCGAGTTACTCAATGGGTGGATGTTTGCTACAATGCTACAAGGAAACACTCCATCCTTGTTTCTACGTATCAAGGAAACTAACTTCGGCTGAACAGAAGTATGCGACAGGTGAACGTGAGCTCCTGTCAATGGTCTGGTGCCTGGAGAAGCTGTCAAGATATCTCATCGGCACACACTTTTACATTATGACAGACCACAGTCCTCTTACGTACATAACATCTAGAACAATACGTAACTCTCGAATACACCGATGGTACCTGTTGATTCAAGAATTTTCGTTTACGATTCTGCCGATTGCTGGAGCAGACAATAATCTGGCGGATCTTTTATCGCGCAACTTTTCTGAGAAGAAAATGAATTAACTCTTTAGTTACCATTTAGAGAATTGTTAGTGCGAATTTTGTGATTATAAAATTTATTGTATGTACTTAATGAGTATGATGCTTATAGGTGGATAGTACTAATACTAATATAATCGGGAGACGAGCGTCTTCTCCACCACTATCATCCGTGCCACAAGTGTCACGTTTGGAAGTGAGGGGGATGATGTTGAGGATTGTTTCATGCTTACAGGCATTTGGATTTGTCGACGATCCGAATGACTGTATCATGGAACACCTCAAACGAATAGAGATATATCTCATCGACCGACGTCGATGATTGTTGCATGTGTGCAGGCATTTGAGTTTTGATCACACTCGAATTGCTGCACCATGGAACATCGCAATTGAATATATATTAACGACATAGTATGCATATCTCTATGCATAACGCGTATGTCTTGGTAACGTCATTCGACTTGTGGGTTTTGACCCGAACGGCAGCGTGTTTCAGAAGTGTGGCCATTGCCACTTGGATTGTGTGGTATAACCACTTAAAAGTGTGTGGCGTCGTCCACTTATTAGTTGTGTGGCTGGGAAGCCAATTGAGCAGTGTATTTTGTGAATCAAACGTAAGTCGTCTTGTTACTAACGCAGTTTGCATAATTATGGCAGATTAACCTGGCGTGGTATGCCAAAGGAACATTATGGTACTAGCAATAGTGTAAGACTAGTATAGATGGACATTATATAGCTAGCGGCAAGCGTAAGCCTAGTGTACGGATATTAGACGACTAGCAGTAGACGTAAGCCTAGCGTAAGAAGTGTATTGCAAAACTAGCAGGATAATTAAGTCTAGTGAAAAAGGCTATTGTGAAACTAGCGACAGGAGTAAGTCTAGTTAGCCTCTGAATTTATGCCAAAGGACATTGGCCGTTAAAAGGAACTGACCTCTAACCAGAACTCTAGATAGAGATTTATGAACATGTGTTAATGAAGTAACGAGAACTCTTGCAGAACGTACATAATGTGATGTGACTTTTGTTCCCATGTAGTTGATGTCTGCTCATGGAATGAAATTATTAATTAAATATGTTGAGTCGTCAAAATCACGGTCTTATCAACTGACGTATTCGGAGTTGAGTTAAATGCTGTTTTATATTCAACTAATCATGACCAGTGATAATTAATGTCTTCACACGCTGCATCTCACACTGCTAATATAATCAATAAGACAAGAGACTAATACAGGTCAGTCAATGGTCGAATATTTAATATGAAACATGTTCAGCAGATAATGCATCACACGGGTTAAAGCAGACAATATCGATACCAACGAACAGTATTACGGAATCCTATAAAAGTGATATAAGAACCCGAAGGACTTCGACTCTAGAAACAGAATACGCATATAACAACTTGGTCATCCTCAAATACTAGAAGTCGGGCCGCGTACCCCTTAACATACTGGTGTCATAAATAGAAGCCCCACAACAACCGAAGTTCTAAATGAAGTCCTTAACAGCGAGCAGTGAGTCCATGTGCCTTCAGGCACTTCAATACGGCAAACAGCCCATCCACATGCTGCTCCCAAGTAGACATCATCGATGTATGTAATAACATCGTCTCTGTGCCCTAGTAGCTTCCTCATCATTCTTACAAAGGTGGCGGGTGCATTCACTAACCCGAAACACATAATTGAATTGGGATAGACCTCTTGGAGTAGCAAACGCCGTAAGAGGTTTTGCAGCCTCAGCCAATGGCACCTGCCAGTATCCTCTTGCTAAATCTAACTTTGTAAAAAATCTAGCATGGGAAAGTTTGGTCAGAAGCTCTTCCTGGTTAGGCATCGACTACCGTTACACTATTGAGCTTACTAAAATCAATACACACTCTGAGGGCCCCGCTCTTCTTCTTAACCACCACCATGGGGAAAGAATACAGGGATTCGGAGGGAGCGATGATATCTAACCGAGCCATTTCGTCAATCTCCTTCTCGATCGCCGCTTTATAATGAAGTGGTAAAGTGTATGGTTTAACTCTGATCGGCTGGTTATCAGTTAAAGTTATCTCATGAACTATCAAATCTGTTTTACCCGGCAAATCCGTGAGCAAATCACTGAAATCCCTCAGTATTGCATCAACCTGAGCCCTCTGTCTGTTGGTTAAATCTGAACAAACTGACACGTCTACCCAGGATTCGGAAGGAGCTATCGGCATGAGAGACAGCTGTAAGTTTCCATCGTCTCAGCTGTCTTCACCATTATCTATCACCACTGCCGCCACTACTTCCGAACATCGCATACTCATGGCCTTAACCACCGAAGATAGCTCGGGAGGACGTTCCACGTATGGTTTGAGCATGTTCACGTGGAACACTTTCTCCCTCTTTCTAACCTCTACAATGTAGTTGACATCAGTTACCTTTTTCTGAACCCGAAATGGCCCTTGCCAGGAGATGCTCAATCTATCTTCTTTAGTGGGCAAAAGCAACCACACTTCATCCCCTGGCTGAAATGATATAAGCTTAGTACCTCGGTTTGCGTACCGGCGGTACTGAATACCCGCATGGGTCAAGTTCTCCCGCGCTAACGCACAGGACCTAATTATCCTCTCGTGTAGATGTACTACATAATCATACGCGGACACTACCGATCTGTCTACGTGTTTTCCTACCAGCCAGTCTTTAAGTACGTGCATTGGACCCCTGGGATTTGCACCATACAGCAACTCGAATGGCGAGAAGCCCGTACTCTGGTGCGGGGCTTCCCTGTATGCAAACAATACAGCTGGAAGGTATCTATCCCAATCCTGAGGGAATTCAGCAGTCAACTTAGCTAACATATGTTTTAATGCGCCGTTTAGGCATTCGCAAACCCGTTCGCCTGCGGATGGTACGGAGAGGTGAAAGACTGGGAAATCCCCAGTAATCTAGTTACCTCCGACATTATGTGCGAAATAAATTGAGTTCCCCTATCAGAGAGTATGCACTCTGGGAAACCAAAATGGCTGTATAACAGCTGAAGTGCTTCCGCTACTGCCTGTGAGGTAATAGATCGCATAGGCACTGCCTCTGGCCACCTAGTACACAAGTCCACCATGGTTAGTATGAAACGAAATCCTCTGTCGGACGTCACGGACAACGGGCCTATAATATCAACCGCGACCTTCTGAAATGGGCGCAGTGCCAAGTCTACTGTCTGAACCGGGGCCTTTGGCGACCGGCCCTTGTGAGACATCTGTTGACAAACAACACAAGACTAACAATATGCCTTGATGTCTTTATTCAATGCTGGCCAATAAAATTGGGCGAGAACTCTGTATCGAGTCCTAGCCACTCCCATGTTACCAGCAAAAGGAGAGTCATGCGCCAACTCCAGCACCTTCGCTCTCCACTGGCTTGGCACCACCACCTGACGTATGAGTTGCTGTTGTCTCTCAAAGCACCGGGTCAAGATCTAGTCCTTATACTCAAACCAGTACCATGATGTTTTGGTCTGTTTCGCTTCTCTTGTTTTCGCTAACTCCAACAGTCTCAATAGCGTCCTGTCTGTTTTCTGCCCCTCTGCAAAATCACCGGCCGAAACGTCTCGCACGCTTAAAACCTCATCTACTGTCGATGGGACACGAGAAGCATCGGGATTATCACACTCTTCCTGCAATCTTACCTGCGCCCTAGTTAGCACCGCATTAGCTACTACAGTCCTATTATTCTCCCATTCGTAAATCTCTGCCGGTGTGCAATTTCAAACCCCTTGCATGTTACTGATGATTAGGTCTGCCCCTGGTTTGTTAAGGACATACGCATGCACCCTTCATGCCAAGAAGGGGGTGTCTATGTCCACAATGGCTATGGGGTAATATTCTACATTACCCCCAAAGGTGATGCACCTCACTGTCTTACCTGTCAGGCATGACTCCTCGATGCAGGAGTGATGTACTCCTATGGTGGTACACCCCGTGTCCCTAAGCACGGACACCTGCCTCGACTGCACTGACCCTGTACAAAGCTCGAGTTTTCCACCTTCATTCATGGAAGACAGACAGGGCAAAGTGTGCCCGCAAATCAACACTGGTTTCCCATCTGGTACAAACAACTGTCTGCACCCCTCACAGTCTTCATTATTAATAGTGTCTAGCACACATGCCACATTAGCCTTCTCCGGCTCAGCCTTACACCACCTAGCTATATGACCTGTGGCCTCACACGCGTGGCAAATAATATCTTTCCTGTCCTTGTTAGGACTATGGTTCGGTGAAGAACGCGTATCGGAGTCCGAACCCCGACCATCTGACGATCCACTTCTATGTTTGGACCCTCTACCTTTATAAAATGATTTGCCCTTATCTTTCGAGTCTTGGAAACGAACCTGTTTCCGTCCTTGGAAATTCTCCCCATCACTATCGCTACCGGATTGTCTACTATACCATCTGGGCTGAAAATGTCACTGTGGTCTAAAGTTTCTGTAACTGTCTCTACCTGATTGATATGGGCGGGGTGATGTATCAAATCTTGACCTCATGAACCTGTCAGCACTACCTACTCGGCGTTGCCATGGTTGGCGCTGCACTTTGCCGACCCCGGCAACTAACGCGTCTGACAGACCCAACTTCTGAATAGGTTTGCCCGGATGGGCCAGGACATAATGGTGCCCCAATTGAGCCATGGACTCAATGTCCTTTGGTTGACGTTCCTGGAAAAATGCCACCAACTCACTGGAACACGAGGACAAAACTTTGTCCTGTAGCACCAAATCTAGCAAGCCATTAAAGTCCTTTGTTATCCCCTCCATTTCAATTCATCTATTAAGCAGAAGTTTGATCTTCGAGATAAAATCCTCGAAGTCTTGGTCTGTACTAGGCATCACGTTTTTAAAATGCCTCCGGTAGCCGACAGCAGTCAGACGGAACTTCCGGAGCAATCTCTCCTTCACTTTGTCATAATTGGCCCTTTCCTCTACAGGGAGGCTATAAAAAGTCTCCATCGCGGGCCCCACTAGCAGTGTCGATAAAAGAGATGGCCACTGATCCCTATCAGCCTTATAGGCCACACATTTGGCCTCAAATCTTTCCAGAAAGAAATCTAAACTATCAATTTTATCATTGAAATTTGGTAGACGCAGCCTAAAAGGACGATGAGCCCCACCAGAAGTTGAGTTCTGACCACTCGCACCCACTTCTAACTTCTTCAATTGTATTTCCTTCTCCATCATTTTCTCTTCCAGAGCTATTCTCATTCTCTCCTTCTCTAACTGTAACTCTTTATCTTCTCTCATCATCTTTTCTTGTAATTCTTTATCTTCTTTCATCTTCCTTTCTTGTAACTCGAATTCTCTCTGTTTCCACTCACTTTCTTCTTTCATCTTCCTTTCTTGTAATTCTTTATCTTCTTTCATCTTCCTTTCTTGTAACTCTTTATCTTCTTTCATCTTCCTTTCTTGTAATTCTTTATCTTCTTTCATCTTCCTTTCTTGTAACTCTTTATCTTCTTTCATCTTCCTTTCTTGTAACTCTTTATCTTCTTTCATCTTCCTTTCCTGTAATTCAAATTCTTTTCTTTTTATCTCTAGCTCTTCAGTTGGAGCATCTCTTAGAGCATTCTGTTTCTCAATCCTCTCTTCTTCCTTCTCCTGTAACGCTTTTTGATTTTCAATTGAATAAAATTCAGCTTTGGCATAGTCACTTAATTATTTGGCAGTGTACCCACATTCTTTCCCAATCTGAATGAAAGCCTGTAGGTCCATGATGTACCCTTAGAATACTCACTAGTATCTCTTTCTATCAAGGTTTACAATGCAATTACTCAACCGTATATGTTTCACTTAAATCAGCAGATAAATTTCTGCTTACCACAATATACAGTAGTAACAGTAGTATATACTGATATCACTCCTCAAATCTACACATATATATGCATGAAAGTAAATATCACCTAGTATTTTATTGTATAATTATTATTCACCTTTACCTTATAATATCAATAAAGTCTCACTTAGCCCCTTGGCTATGGTGTCACCACTTATGAAAATTTGGTCTCTCTGACCACTTAGTCTCTATGATATCCTCAATCAAACTTACAATAGTCGATAGTTGTATAATAACAACTTCCTGATACCTTGATACCAGTATATCCACTTAGTTCAAAAATCAAGTATTACCTCAAAATCTGTTACTGGCACCCACACTGGTGCTATATTCAAATAACACTTCACTTATTACTCAACTCTATAGTCTCTGTTATGCAAGTACTACCTATGGCAAAATGAGCACAACACAGATGAAAGAAACGCATACATCACATTTGAAAACAAAATTCCAGTCACGAGAAAATAGATGATAGAACACAAAGAGAAGAGGAAGATTAATATCTACAATGCGTGACTGAGCACGAACAAAAACAAGGGATACCTGTAAACGTATTTACAAGATAGTAAGATGGGACAAGAGAAACCACCACTTAAACACCACAAAAGAATTACTAAATGTACACGACGCTATAAATACACACACCACAAACACAGCGAATACCAACAGGGCTTGGAATGTTAAGCAGGGCAGTCGCAGGAAATCCCCTCTGCCAGACTCCACCACAAAACAAACACCGCCACACCCTAAAAGAATCGGTCTAATCCAATCTTTTCCACAAGAGAGGCCAAGACTGGATTAAACTCGCCGCCCTTCCTCCCTTGAACACACCAACACACTATAACACCAAAGACTCCACGAAAACCACACTCAACAATGAGGTGCTGGAAGCTATCTCTTCCACCAAGCACTATCTTCACTTCAGTGAAAGAAAGCTAAGTAAAGTATCAATAAAATTATATTATAATGTACTCAAAATATACAATTCAAAATTTTTCCTGACTACAAAGAAAACACAGCAAGATCAGCTTTAACTAACAATTAACATACCTACATACAGATTAAGTCCTACTCGTACAATAAGGAAAAGACAAAACAAAAGGAAAGAAAACAATAACAAACCAAGAAGTAAATAAAGAATCAGCACTATATTAGAATAGGGAGCTGCGGTAGCAGTGGTTAGTGCACTGGCTTCCTAGCGCAGTGGTCTATGGTTCGATCCCCAGATGAGGCGGAAAAATTTTTAGGCCACAAACGGCTCCTGGGTCGACCCAGCCCCAAATGGGTACCAGAGCTACTCTGGGAAGGTTAAGGCGGCCGGCGTGATGCCGACCACATCACCCCTCGTGTGCCGATGGTCAAGATAATATGGGCCTAACACCATATTCCCAATATGCCTCAATGGGCGTGTAACGGGTTCCTTTACCTTTTTTTTTTACTATATTAGAATACAGATTAAGCTAAATGATAACTAATAACAGATAGAAGGACAGACAAGAAAATTAAATTCACAGAAAAACAAGAAAATATCAATATAATATATAATACAAAAGCAGACAAACAATAACTTATCTGAAGCTCCAACGGCGCTTGAGTAAGGAGAATCCTCAGCACTGACGATGAATGATGATCACAGAACAAACGAAACTCCACACTGGACAACGTAAAATCCACAAGAAACTCAGTCCAGGAAACAGTTTGCTATGCAAGTCTGAGTGTCAAATACTTTCCTCGATGAATATACTGTTATCTACGGTGCTCACACAGCACTGTTCATAATACACACGGAAATGTCTATTTCTTCAAAGTTCAGCTGCACAGCTACTAACAACAGTCTACCCGTCAGATACACGTGTAAGTTCCTTGGCATTGTCACATGTGTACCACACGACAAGTCTATAAGAACGTTAGTTACTCCAAGGATCACAGCAGTCTGTAAGGTAACATCCACTGGACCCAGGCAAGTCGGCAGGACACGCTGCACAAAAGAATTCGCCCCTGGTCAGGCACTTCTATGTAGTAAGGCACCGTCACTGGTCTCGGCCTTCACCCCTGGTTGGGCACATCTGTGTAGGAAGGTCATGTCAGAGGCGTTGACTTTCACCCCTGGGTGGGCACATCTGAGTAGCAATTACAAGGTTAGAAGTCCCACACGATGACCATGGGTACTGTCACAAAGTGGTTTTAAGTTTATAGAGTTTGCCTGAATGAAAGCAAGACCCTCATATGAGAAAGTCTGAGAAGATAGAATTAGATGGAAAATGACATGCCTGTGGACAGATGAGACTATTGGCTCAAGGGATAGAACCAGGTTTTGACTCGCCCTTGCCGCTTCGTGACTTCAGAAAGGCTATAATCTCACCCTCCTCTGACTACCTTTAAATACAAGGAGATAAGGTGTATAAAACGACCACAGACACCACTATACAGACGACATAAAGTAAAAATAACTCTACTTTTGTGGGGGCTGTCCACTTTAGCCTCCACTCTCGAACAAAATAAGATTCTACTGTCTCAGTCCGGTTGACTCTTCCTCAACGAACGTCTACACTGCTTTCCACGTGTTAGGCGATATGCGCCGCTAACTAACACCACTAGAGATGCTAAAATAATAGACTTGGAGTAACACAATGGCTCAGTGTCTAGCCTTCGAGTGGACACTGAACAGACCCTACTGGTCCTGTCTATTTTCTCCCTCCTTCTCTCTCTCTCTCTCCATTGGTCTCAGTGTCTCTCCAACACTCAACGACTGATGATGCGGCGTCTCCGTTACGCTCTTCTCTCGTTAATTTCAAGACCCAGGTATGGTAACCTTGTCACCTGTTCCTGAAATGGGTGATGATGAAGTTCTGGCGTCAAGCATGAGGTACTTGATTAACTGTCGAAAACTTCTCTGCTGCTGAATAGCTTCCCTCTTTTAACCCGCTCCGGAGTTAGAGGAAAAACACAGCCTTGATTTCCGGCTGTATGCAATTGAAACCAGTCTCGCTGAAGAATTGAACTTCACTGCAAGAGACCGTTTAGGTTATGTTCTTTTGCTCCTGACGATCACTCGAGTACTCTGACCCTGAGATATGTCTTTTTGCCGTGGATAATTTTAATTGACAAAATTATGCTCCCCACTGTTTCGCCGTGACTCGCTGAAATTAGAAGAAAATGCATCTATTGTATAACAATTCCAACCTAACGCATCTCTAACCCATTAATCTTTATAACTCCCTTACTCAGTACTTCTCTCGTCATGTACAACAATACATAAAATAATACTACCCACGTGGCACTTAAATCTCTCTCCTCCCTCTCCCCTTCTTTCGTTCTGAACCACCATACATAAAATATTCCTACCCACGTGTCTCTCTATCTCACGCTCCTAGTCTGCCAGGTAGGTAAACAAAAACCTCCCGACCTGTCTGACATATTACGTGGCTGTTACGCATGGCTAACCCTGTGTCCCAACAAATACAGCTAGGGAATTCCTTTAACGTTACCCATGAGGTTTCCTACTTACTCCAAAATTAAATGAAATCTCGCTATAGGAATAGTTTACTCCTCTAAGCAGTACAATCCACTTATAACATACATCTTTACTCTCCGACTGCATTTCTTACATTTAAGGCATAATAAAATTAACGTACACACAATGGAGTTCCCAATAAAATTACATTGGTAAATACACAGGAATAAATGGTGGTTTTACATAACCTTCTACAACTATGAGCACACGTGTAGCTTATAACTTCACACGTTCCTATCTACTGCCAAAATCATAGAAAGAATAAGCACACTGTTACATTTACATCGTTCTTCAAAAATTGATAATGGATGGCACTATCGTTTTAAAACTTAAAAGTTAATGTCCCCGAAGAAGTTAACTACGGGTGAATTTCTCAAAGAACCCTCTAATAAATAAACGATAATAAAATTACTACATACCGATTATCGCTGTTTTTCCCCACAGTGGAGACGATAATACGAAGTCTGACGGCTGACAATTATTTCTTACGATAGAGAACTTGGCCCCAGTCTAACTGGCTATTTATACACACCGGGGCCACCCCCGCGTGTTCTCTCCTACGCATAACCTAAGTTTTCCCTCGACCAATGGAAACGCTAGAAAAATAAAATAACTACAAGCCCCGCAAATCAAATTTGAAAACAACGCGAAAACCGCGTGTCCAAAATTGCGTCACATTATGTGACGGCCGCGTGTTTCTGACTTGCGTGCATGAAATGGCGATTTCCGTAAACAACGAAAAATCGCGTGATCCGAAGAAAATAAAACTGGTCGAGTGTAAAAATAAATCTACCGTCATAAACGAACCCCTTTAATTACCTACATAAAAATACCGAACACGATATATATTCAAATGAGAAGAAAAAAAAATTGTGAAAATACAAAATAGACGACAGAATCGGGCCGGTTGAAGGACAGAATTACAGTGCAGCATCACATAAGTCCCCCCTTTGAAGTGCGGGAATCCGTGCTAAATCACTGAAATCTCTGGGTTTCATACTGGCCCTTATTCCTGTCTACAGAGATGTCTGTGAGCACTCCTTCTTCATCCTTATTCTCTTCCGGAGCTAGGTGCCGGCTTAAGAAATCGGCTCCTACATTATCCTTTCCTGGGATGTATTGCACCGAAAATGAGTACATGCCCAACAATAAAGCCCATCTCATGATTTTAGCATTTGTGCTTGTTGGCTCCCAAAAACGCCAAAGGAGCGTGGTCACTTTGCACTACAAACGTGACCCCGTATAAGTATTCGTGGTGTTTGCGAATACCAGCCACTAATGCAAGGCACTCTCGTTCTATTGTTGAGTAGTTTCTTTCGGCCGCATTAAGTTTCCTACTAGCATAGGAAACTGGGAACAACATACCTTGTTGTGATTCGTCGGCTTGTAAAAGAGTGGATCCAATTCCGATGGCGCTGGCGTCCACTCTTAACACAAAGGGTTTTGTTAGATCTGGGAGCCGAAGTATTGGCGAACTGGTCAGCAGCTCCTTAAGAGTGGTGTACGCTCCCTCACATTCTGCTGTCCACCGAATTTTTTCTGGTTGACCTTTCCGAGTGAGGTCGGTCAACGGCCCTGTTAAGCTATTAAAATTCGGAATGAATTTTTGGTAATATGCACACAGGGAGATAAAGGATCTCGTGTCCTTTTTGGTGATGGGGCGAACAGCTTTCCTTATTTTTTTCCACGTTTTTGTCCAGCGGCCACATGCATCCGTGGGCGATAGTATGGCCTAGGAAGTCTAGGGTGTCAAACCCGAGTAAACATTTCTCGGGCGGGCGGTAAGCCCCGCCTCCTTCAATCTCCCGAGGAGCGAGGCGACAGTTGCTATGTGTTCCTCCTCCGTTTCCGTTGCGATGAGGATATCGTCCATAAAATTATGAATGTGGGGGTTTTGCAACGGCCCTAATAGCTTCCTCATCATTCGTGTGAAGGCACCCGGGGCATTATGTAACCCAAACGGCATGACGTTAAACATATAGTGCCCTTCACTTGTACTAAAGGCCAACATCGGCCTGACGTCCTCTTTCACCGGAATCTGATAATAACCTTTACTGAGGTCTATTTTCGAGAAGATTTTCGCCTGGCTTAATTTGGAAAACAGTTCCGCAGGGCTGGGGAGGGCTTCCGGTTGAAATTCCGTCACGGTGTTGAGCAATCGATAGTCGATGCACAGTCTGGTCTCACCGTTAGGTTTTTGTAATAGGACCACGCTCGAACTGTATGGGGATGTGGTTTCAGAAATGATGTTGGCCGCCAGCAGTTTTTCAATTTCCTCCCGTAACGCAGCAGCTTTGGCGTACGGGACCGGATATATTTTAGTCCGTACCGGGGTGTCGTCTTTCAGTTTCATCTCAAATTCCGAGAGGTGGGTGAGTCCAGGCTTATCCGTTAAAACGTCCGTGTATTGTTGTAATACACTCCTTTGTATCTCTGCGCCTGTTTTGCGCGAGCCTTACGAAGGTTGTCTGAGGCCATTTTCCAACCTAACTGTAGTCGCTCCTTTAGCTCTGCAACATATTTGGAGGCCGACACCGTTGTCTCATCTGCCTTCCGATCTGTCAAAGACCTGAACAGTGCCTCCAATGGGCCCTTGATCGGTCGCCCAAACAATAGGGTGGCTGGCGGGTAGCCTGTAGAAGCCTGGGGGACTTCGCGATAAGCAAACAGGGCGGCGGGAATAAAAAGGTCCCAATCCTCTGGCCGCTCCTGCCCTAATTTGCGCAACATCGTCATCAAGCTGCCGTTGAACCTCTCCACGAGACCATTTCCTGCCGGGTTATACGGACTGGTATGTATGTGTTGGGTCCGAAGAATGTTGAAGATCTCCTCCATCAGCAAGCTGCGAAATTGGGACCCATTATCTGTCAACACTTGCTGAGGAAACCCCAGTCTTGTAAAGATTTGCAGCAAGGCTTCTGCAACATGCTTCGAGTCGGTGACCGCCAGGGGGATGGCCTCTGCCCACATGGTGCACACATCGACTAATGTCAGGATGAACCTGTTCTGCCGCTTTGTTCTTTCTAATGGGCCTACAATGTCAACCGCCACTCGTTCAAAGGGGGTACCGACGATGGGCACCTCTCCTAACGGGACTGGGGGTGTCCAGTGTTTGGGTGCCACTCTCTGACACTGAGCACAAGATTTCACAAATCTTATGATGTCCGGGGTCATTCCCGGCCAGAAATAATGAGCCACTATTCTATGTATGGTGGCCCCCTGCCCCATATGTCCACTAAATGGAAGCGCATGCCCCATTTCTAAAATCTGCAGCCTATACTTGGCTGGCACTACCAATTGGCTATGCCCCTGCTCTTCTCCTCCTTCTCTGCGATAAAACAGCCCGTCCTTCTTGAAGCAATTCCCCTTTTGTTTGGGGTCCTTCGACGTGGGTAATTTCTGAAAACAGGCCTTCAGTGTCGGATCCTGTTGTTGTGCCTCCTGCAGTTCCTGGGGTAACGGATTAGTGGGGGCGTCCTTTTCCCTCTCCTTCTTGGCTTGCTCCCTAGTAACCACTGCGGCTACTACTTCCGGTTCCTTTGGGTCCCCTAGGTACACATACCTACATCCCAAAATGACTTCAAAAAGGGGCCCCTCCATCACGGCCGCCTTGATCGTGCCCCTGACAAATTTGGACACTATCTCGATCTGCGCTACTGGGAGGCGCATTGGAGCATCTCCCTTTAACACCCCACATATCTCCACAAATTCTCCAGTCATCTGTTTGGGCTTCACTAGATGATGGCCCACAAGACATTCGAAACTTAAGCCTGTATCATACAAACACTCGGTTTCGATCCCATTAACCGTTACCCTTCCCCTCGTGGAAGGTCGGTCACTCGTAGGTTGAGAATCCTGCTCCTTCTCCAAGTCTGGTACAGAAGTTTGTAAACAGGCCACTCTCTTCGGGGGGTTTTTCCGGCTTCCCCCTGCTCTCCACTGCGAGTTATAATTATTTCTGCCACCCCACGACCGACCATATGCGTGTTTGCGGCCGGGGTCCCTCCTTGGCTCATCTCGTTTATTCGGTGGGTTGGGGTCCCTCGCGGAGTTCGAAGCAGGTGGAGGGGGCTCTCGGGTGTTCGGCCCGTTAGTTGGCTTATCGGGAGAGGTGTTATGTCCTCGGGTTGGCGGGTCAGGGTTTTTCCGTTTCTGGCCCAGTACTTCGGCCTGTGCTGTCTGGAACCTTTCCGCAAACAGAATAATTTGGTCCAGTTGCTGGGCCCCCTGCTCTGCCAGATACCGCCTCAAGTCGGGGGACATGTTGGCCTTTACTTGTTCACACAGAACCAACTCCTCCAACCCCTCAAAAGTTTTCGCCAGTCCTGACAGTTCCCTCCACCGGGTTAAGTAGTTTCTCACCCGCTCTGCAAACTGAGCAAAACTCTCTCCCTTCTCCGGCCTGCTCTCCCTGAACATGGTTTGGCATTTACGGGGTGTCCACTGAAATCTTTGCAATAAAGCATTTCGCAGTGCCTCGAAGTTGTTCTGGTCATCTATGAGCATCTTGTTGTACACTTCATACGCATGACCTTTGAGCGATTGCGATAATTTCAGACACCAAAGACTCTCATCCAACCCGTATGCCTTTGCCATCCTTTGAAATTTTTCCAAAAACACGTCAATCTTTTCATTCCCGTTAGGGAACGAGTCAAATGGGAAACTCATGGCTGCCATCCGGGGCCCTCCGTTTCCTGAGGTGTCTGCTGCTCCTGCTCCCGGAGAATCTCCATTAGCTGAACTGCCTTCCGAAGATTGGTACTGCAGTTCCAGAGAACGCAGGGCAAGTTCGTGCTGTCTTTCTGCTGCCTTCTCCCTCTCCTGTGCTTCCCTTTCTGCTGCCTTCTCCCTCTCTTGTGCTTCCCTTTCTGCTGCCTTCTCCTGTGCTTCCAATTTCCGAAGTTCCATCTCGGCCGCCTTGTCCTCTTTCTCTTTCTCTCGCTGAATATGCCTATCATTTTCCCTTATCAGGTATGCATTAGTCTCCTCCTTATCCATTCCCATGTCCTGAGCAGCCTCATGCCAGGCAGCTCGTAACTTGGCCATATCCGCCATCTTACCTGTAACTGCTATACAGAGAAATGACAGAAAAGGAAAAGAGAAGGAACAACCTGTTACGAAATATAAAATACTCCCTCTATAACCGCTGTTCCAAAAACCCGACCTCAGACTAGCACCAAGTCTGAATAATAACCTGAGAAAAATTTAGTTAAGAAGCTACAAAAAACCCGAAATTACCTTCCTGTTAAAGAAAAATATGTCGGTATGCCATCAATTACCTCTAAGTCATATACGTCAAAAATACCACAAAATCTACTTGACTGTAACCTGTGGAAAAACCTATAACTGGATCAGTTCTAATAGCTCAAGTCTAGGGGATATTTAAAGAAACTCTATTCTCAGAAAACTTTCTATAGAGACAATCTATGAATGTAGATCACCGAATTGATCTCCACAGAATGATCCACCGGACGAATGCCGCCACCTGTCACGAAGTGGTTTTAAGTTTATAGAGTTTGCCTGAATGAAAGCAAGACCCTCGTATGAGAAAGTCTGAGAAGATAGAATTAGATGGAAAATGACATGCCTGTGGACAGATGAGACTATTGGCTCAAGGGATAGAACCAGGTTTTGACTCGCCCTTGCCGCTTCGTGACTTCAGAAAGGCTATAATCTCACTCTCCTCTGACTACCTTTAAATACAAGGAGATAAGGTGTATAAAACGACCACAGACACCACTATACAGACGACATAAAGTAAATATAGTAAAGAGTAGAAGCTGATCCAGTAAATATATTATAGATAAATTTATTTATAAAAATAAAGCATTAAAATTTCCTCATCAAGCAATCACATAAATAGCGTGCGTTGTTGCACGGCCTGAAAAACCAAAGTACACATTAAATTAGATAGACACTAGAAAACTCCAACTCACATTCACTCTTTCTGTCACCCTGCTGAGGAACAACAAAAATGGTTAGTGATTAAAAATAACTCTACTTTTGTGGGGGCTGTCTACTTTAGCCTCCACTCTCGAACAAAATAAGATTCTACTGTCTCAGTCCGGTTGACCCTTCCTCAACGAACGTCTACACCGCTTTCCACTTGTTAGGCAATATGCGCCGCTAACTAACACCACTAGAGATGCTAAAATAATAGACTTGGAGTAACACAATGGCTCAGTGTCTAGCCTTCGAGTGGACACTGAACAGACCCTACTGGTCCTGTCTATTTTCTCCCTCCTTCTTTCTCTCTATCTCTCTCTCTCTCCCTTGGTCTCAGTGTCTCTCCAACACTCGACGACTGATGATGCGGCATCTCCGTTACGCTCTTCTCTCATTACTTTCAAGACCCAGGTATGGTAACCCTGTCACCTATTCCTAAAATGGGTGATGATGATGAAGTTCTGGCATCAAGCATGAGGTACTTGATTAACTGTCGACAAACTTCTCTGCTGCTGAATAGCTTCCCTCTTTTAACCCGCTCCGGAGTTAGAGGAAAAACACAGCCTTGATTTCCGTCTGTACGCAATTGAAACCAGTCTCGCTGAAGAATTGAACTTCACTGCAAGAGACCGTTTAGGTTATGTTCTTTTGCTCCTGACGATCACTCGAGTACTCTGACCCTGAGATATGTCTTTTTGCCGTGGATAATTTTAATTGACAAAATTATGCTCCCCACTGTTTCGCCATGACTCGCTGAAATTAGAAGAAAATGCGTCTATTGTATAACAACTCCAACCTAATGCATCTCTAACCCATTAATCTTTATAACTCCCTTACTCAGTACTTCTCTCGTCATGTACAACAATACATAAAATAATACTACCCACGTGGCACTTAAATCTCTCTCCTCCCTCTCCCCTTCTTTCGTTCTGAACCACCATACATAAAATATTCCTACCCACGTGTCTCTCTATCTCACGCTCCTAGTCTGCCAGGTAGGTAAACAAAAACCTCCCGACCTGTCTGACATATTACGTGGCTGTTACGCTTGGCTAACCCCGTGTCCCAACATTAATAATAATAATAATAGCCCCTTCAGTCATAACTGACTATGGGAATGCGCCCCTGAGCTGACAGCCCTCAGATGCTTATTTTCCTGGTGCTCCTTTCGACGTTTTCTCCCCTCCTCTGCTTGCTGTGTGAGCCTCTCTTCGCCCGATCTGAGTTGGCGCCGTAAATAGCATCACCACTTAGTGCGATCGGCAGCTTCATCCTCCCATGTTGCTGGATCCATGTCCAGTGCCCTCATATCTCTCTTGCACACATCTTTGAACCTCAGCTGTGGTCGCCCAACTGTTCTCCTGCCATCTGCTAATTGTCCGTAGAAGATACCTTTTGGGATGCGACCATCTTCCATGCGGCGAACATGACCAAGCCAGCGAAGTCTGCGCTGTCTAAGCAGTGTATACATACTTTGAAGGCCAGCACGTGACAACACCTCGACATTAGTCACTTTATCTTTCCACGAGATGCCGAGGATGCGGCGTAGACACCGTAAATGGAAGGTATTGAGCCTTCTTTCCTAGTGGTGCACCACTGCCAATTCATAGTTATCGATAGTGATAACTGGTGCAGCACCCGCATCCTGACTCAGCACATTCGTTTACTTTAGACTTATTGTGAGGCCAAAGTCCTTGCATGCTTCAGTGAAGCAATTCATCAAGTTCTGAAGCTCCTGTTGGCTTTGAGTGACGACTGCAGCATCATCAGCGAACAACAAGTCTCTTATAGTGACCCTTCTGATTTTTGTTTTTGCCTTCAGCCTTGAAAGATTAAACAGACGGCCGTCTGATATAGTGTGAAGGCATATTCCTTCAGTTGCATCTCTGAAAGCATGTTTCAAGAGTAGGGCAAAGAAGATCCCGAAGAGGGTCGGAGCCAGAACACAGCCCTGTTTAACGCCACTTCGTATGTCAAAGGGCTGTGACGTGCTTCCAGCATATTGGACTGTTCCCTTCATGTCGTCATGGAATGACTTTATCATTTCCAGCATTTTAGAAGGGCAGCCTATTTTCAGGAGGATTTTGAAGAGTCCATCCCTACTAACCAGGTCAAATGCTTTTGTGAGGTCTATAAAGGCGATATATAAAGGCCTTTTCTGCTCTCTTGATTTTTCCTGAAGCTGGCGGACAGAGAAGATCATGTCTGTTGTTGATCTACCAGCTCGGAATCAGCACTGTGACTCTGGATATATGCGCTCAGCTAACTTGTGTAATCGCATTAAGATGACTTTGGCAAAAACCTTACCAACAATACTAAGAAGAGAGATGCCTCTGTAGTTATTGCAATCACTTCTGTCTCCTTTATTTTTATATAGTGTTACAATCCTGGCATCTCGCATGTCTTGAGGAATAGTTGTCTCTTCCCAGCACTGGCACAGCATCCTATGCAGGGGATGTAATAGCATGCTCTTGCAGCATTTGATTAAATCAGGAGGAATCCCATCACTGCCTGGTGCTTTGCCAGAGGCCAAGCTATCAATGGCTTGCTGAGTTCCTCTAATGTTGGTTCGGCATCCAGCTCCTCCATAGTTGGCAGACATTTGACAGCATCAAGGGCTGCAGGCATAACGGTATTTTCTCTAGTGTAAAGCTCAGAGTAGTGCTCGACCCACCTTGAGGGACATGTTACAGCTCATAATTCTGTATGCATCTATGCACTGCTCCATCTGCTTACCCTTATCGGTTAGCTTCTCTCCGCTGATGGTTTTTAGCGGTGCCGTCTTACTTTTTTGGGGGCCAAGTGCTTTCTTTATACCGTCATACATTTGTTTAATGTTGCCTGTTTGCGCTGCGATCTGGATGCTCTCACTGAGCTGGAGCCAATAGTCATTTGCACAGCGTCGAGCAGTTTGTTGAACTTTGCTTCTCGTAGCCTTCAGGATCTGTAGGGTTCTAGCACTCGGTGAACGTTTGTATTCATTCATAGCACTGCGCTTAGCTTCAATGACAGGTGCCATCACATCCGATGAAGCATCAAAGCAGTCATTTGACTTTGCCGTTTTCTTACCAAAGGTGGCAAGTGCAGTACTTTGAATGGTGTTCCGTAGATGCTCCCAGTTCTCTGTAATAGTATTACCATGCTGAAGGCTACTTAGCACTTTCTTGAAGGTCGCAGTAAATTGAGTGATCATGACAGGGTCTGACATCTTGCTGGTATCAATGCGTGGTTTCCCTTCATGCCTGACACAATAGAGTTTTCTTGGTTGTGCTCTGATTTTGCAGCAAACCAAGGAGTGATCTGTATCACAGTCTGCACTATGGTACGAGTGCGTGGAGAGCACAGACCTAAGAAGTGGCCTTCTGACGAGAATCAGGTCCAGTTGGTGCCAGTGCTTGGATCGTGGGTGTCTCCATGACACCTTATGCTGGGGTTTTGTTTGAAAGTAGGTGTTGGTCACGCAGAGGTCATGGTGGACACACAACTCTAAGAGCCGTTGTCCATTTTCATTCATCTTGCCAATACCAAACCTGCCCAGACATGAAGGCCATGAAACATTATCGGCACCCACTCTAGCGTTAAAGTCGCCAAGGAGAACAAGCTGTTCTTGCCTAGGTATGCTTTTGATGACTGCTGCTAGATTCTCGTAGAACTCATCTTTAGCTTCTGAGGCAGAGTACAGAGTAGGAGCATACACACTGACAAGGGTGATGGGACCTGTGCTAGTTTGCAGGTGGAGCGTTAACAGGCGTTCTGATCCATTCTCGCCTGGTTCAACCATTTTAGTTAGCGATTTTTTTACCGCAAAACCTACTCCGTGTTCTCTAGCTTCATTAAGATCTTTCCCTTGCCAATAAAATGTGTAGTCCTTCTCGCTCACCGTTCCAGAGCCCGCCAGGCGCGTTTCCTGAAGTGCAACTATATCCACCTGAAGTCGTTTAAGCTCATCATTAATTATGGCTGTCTTCCTTACATCGTTTACGTCCTGTAGGTTTCCGGATAGTCCAGTCAACATAGTTCGGACGTTCCAGCATCCCAATCTGAGAGTTTGCTTATTTTTATTATTCTGATAATTGCTTGGTGCGAAATTTTCTGTCCACCGTTCGGGTTTGACCCTAATCCCCATGCACCCAATGGGGAAAGCAGACAGTGGCGGGACAACACCTTATTGACTGAGATCCTAGAACCTCTCCCACTGTCGGAAGTAGCCCCTGGCGCCATGCCCTACACCAATTGGGCAAAATGCTTATAACCGGTAACTGCTACTTCCCGTGTTTTGCCGACACCTATAGGGTGAAGCTGGAGTGTCCTCTCAAGGGCGCGAGCTTGGGCACAGTTATATGGAGATCAAGCTGTTGCCCATGCAGCATGTTCCCCCTCTCCACACAGCTGGTAGATCCAAAGGAACGGCAGTAGCCGATACAGTTTGGTACCAGCCACGTCGCAGGAGTTGCCAGAATAATGTCGAATCGACATTAGACTGCCTTAGGGACTCCGACTCCGGATTTATCCTCAGGGTTTACTCCCGAAGCCAATTCCATAAATGGATATTCCCGCAAGGCAGCTAGGGAATTCCTTTAACGTTACCCATGAGGTTTCCTACTTACTCCAAAATTAAATGAAATCTCGCTATAGGAATAGTTTACTCCTCTAAGCAGTATAATCCACTTATAACATACATCTTTACTCTCCGACTGCATTTCTTACATTTAAGGCATAATAAAATTAACGTACACACAATGGAGTTCCCAATAAAATTACATTGGTAAATACACAGGAATAAATGGTGGTTTTACATAACCTTCTACAACTATGAGCACACGTGTAGCTTATAACTTCACACGTTCCTATCTACTGCCAAAATCATAGAAAGAATAAGCACACTGTTATATTTACATCGTTCTTCAAAAATTGATAATGGATGGCACTATCGTTTTAAAACTTAAAAGTTAATGTCCCCGAAGAAGTTAACTACGGGCGAATTTCTCAAAGAACCCTCTAATAAATAAACGATAATAAAATTACTACATACCGATTATCGCTGTTTTTCCCCACAGTGGAGACGATAATACGAAGTCTGACGGCTGACAATTATTTCTTACGATAGAGAACTTGGCCCCAGTCTAACTGGCTATTTATACACACCGGGGCCACCCCCGCGTGTTCTCTCCTACGCATAACCTAAGTTTTCCCTCGACCAATGGAAACGTTAGAAAAATAAAATAACTACAAGCCCCGCCAATCAAATTTGAAAACAACGCGAAAACCGCGTGTCCAAAATTGCGTCACATTATGTGACGGCCGCGTGTTTCTGACTTGCGTGCATGAAATGGCGATTTCCGTAAACAACGAAAAATCGCGTGATCCGAAGAAAATAAAACTAGTCGAGTGTAAAAATAAATTTACCATCATAAACGAACTCCTTTAATTACCTACATAAAAATACCCAACACGATATATATTCAAATGAGAAGAAAAAAAAATTGTGAAAATACAAAATAGACGACAGAATCGGGCCGGTTGAAGGACAGAATTACAGTGCAGCATCACAGGTACCAACCACACTAACAAGCTCCTATCAACTACAACCCCCTAACAATCATCTCCTACCACCCTATACCGAGGTTGACCAAGCTATCTCCCATCAGACGTTCCACCCGCCGTCTGGGCCAAACTAGCTAGATGGTACCCACACCCCAAGCTCCGCTGCTCCAGCTGGATCACTGTCGCCAACCACCAAAAGGACTCAGAGATACGTCAAACTGACCCGTCTGACGCACACTGTAACATCAGCCTAACACTTCAACAATCGTACACAGACCTGCAACAATACCAAAACAAACACTTGAAACTCAACTATACACTATTTCAACGGCGATATACTGAAAACATACAGAAAAATAGCCATTACAACTGTGATGCTGAAAGTAGGTCAGAGCCCGTAATCGAGGTCAGGTCACACGACCGTAAACAATGCCTTAACAGACTGACACACACACTAGACTTCCATTGGACGTACAAAAACAACTCACTCCTGTGAGTTGACAATAACTAGGAATGCGCCGATACGGCTGCCCACTCCTAACACTCTATGTGTACAATACTTAATGGCCTGACTACAGCCAACACAGGTTCTAAGGCCTTTATAACAATAATATCATATTAATTCAGCCAGCTAGCTGGGAATAAACACTATAACATACAGGCCCCATGGCCAAAAGAATTGTCTGCTATCAAATATCAGCCAAATATTAGAAAATCACTGGCCCTATGGCCTAGTAATGCAACGGGCTGATCACCCGTTTGCAAGTCACTTTGATTACGGAAACAGCAGCAGATGGGCTGATTTGTCGTTGCCCTAAAGACGCCACTAGGCGTGATGGGAAACAACGGCAGAGAAAACCTGTCTGCTGTTGCCCTAAGACGCCACTAGGCGTAATGGCCACTGACTGCTTTGACGGTTGGTGGCTAAGGACGGAAGAAGAAGAAAGATGGCCTAGAAAAAACGACGAGTCACCCCAGATGTCAGAATAGGTTATATGTATCTACTGCTACACAGCACACACACAGAGCACACCAGGCTACTTGGGCTGTGTGAACAAACCCCCTACTGGTACTATGGATTTAAGGCGCACGCACACTAGACACTTAGCTTACTGTCTCAAAGGTACGACCACAGCACACAGTAGCTGACATGAGAAATCCAATAATACCTAAATTAGGTAATATCCCTTTAATGAGTACGGTGCACACATATGAGCCACACACGGCTAACAATACACATGAAATGCAATACACAATGTAATGAAAAATGCCAAACTACTTGCCAAAATCACCAGTTCAACATAACAGCAAAACAGTCACCGGCATAATCTAACCAGCGACTACAGAATGACTATCGCTCACAGGCGACGTCCAATACTGAAACAAGGCAATACATAATTGCAAGATTCTACTGTAAATAATATCCAGGAAAGAACCACCAGAAATCACATCACCCTTCTAGTAATCTAACAATAATCCTGAACACCTGAAACAATTGGCAAGCAATGAACAAGAATGGCATTCATGTAATCCCAGCAAAACCGCTGACAAAGGGAACAAGCGTCCGTACAGGACCGCTGACATCTCCTAGACTGAATCGCGCCAAAAAAACTACATCCTCTTCCATTCTGGCCCGACTCGCCAAACGGGTTTTCTATTCTACGCTGTTGCCACTCTACAGCGTAACCAACTAAATATATTTCGGCGAATATCTCTACTGTGACAATGATGATCTATTTCTTCATTGTTTTCCACCCTGACGGGCATCTATTATAATCTAGTGGAAGTAGGCCTAGTGAAATTTGAAATTAAGAGCTTAATTGCACAAGCAATAACTAAAGAATGGATAATAGCATGGGACCAAAGCAAAAAAGGAAGACACTCATATAAAGTCCTGAAGAAAAAAAAACATACAAAAATGTCAAATACAAGATGAACTAAATATACCAATTAATAAAAAATTGCTAAGGCTCAAGCTTGAAACTGGATATTTCATGATAGAGGAACTCACATGTGAAGAGTGTCAAGAACCAAACACAATTAGACACTTTCTGGTGGATTGCAAAAAATATGACCAGCAAACATTAAGACATACTGCAATAACCACAAGGTAGAAGTGAGTGTAGAAAATCTCAAAGGTATTAAGACCATCCCAGAAATACAAAATTTAATAAAACATTATATTTCAAAAACAAAAGCTAACATATAAAACAAAAAATAAATAAGGATGCTAGCCAGGTAGATTCCCCCCCCCCCCCCCCCCCCCCCCCCCCAGATAAATACTGATTGACTATAAATAAACCTTTCACATACCTAGGATGCATAGTAACACCAGATGGCGGAGCAAGCAAAGACATCAACAACAGAATGAACAAAGCAAGAACAGCCTTTTTTAGTCTAAACAACATCTGGAAGTCCTCTCAGTACAGCACAAGCACAAAATTAGGATTATATCAAAGCTGTGTGCTTTCTGTGCTTCTCTATGGCGTGGAGAGCTGGAGAGTTACAGAGAAGGAAATATCGAAATTGTCCTCTTTTCACACAACATGCCTAAGAAAAATTCTCTGAATCTTTTGGCCGAATACCATCACCAACCAAGATCTGCTTACTCGGAGCAAGCAAGAGGACATGCACACCATCATAGCTGGCAGACACTGGAGCTGGGTTGGCCATGTCCTCAGAAGAGACCCCGATGCCATCACAAGAACAGCTATGCTATGGACCCCTGAAGGAAAACGAAAGAGAGGCCGACCAAAAAGAACTTGGCGGAGGACTGTGGAGGCTGAGATGCAAAGAATGAATCAGAGTTGGGGCACTGTACGAAGGATGGCCGCCGACCGAGCAAAGTGGAATCAATTTCTTGTTGCCCTACAAGACGCCACCAGGCGTAATGGCCACTGACTGCTTTGACGTTCGGCGGCTAAGGATCAAAGAAGAGGAATAAATAAACCTCCAGTCAATATTAAATGTACACCATTACAGACACTACCATTTTTCTGAACAATAAAACAATATGAACTATAAATCAAATGTAAAAATACCTACCAGAGAAATAATACAGCATAGAGCATAAAATAAACACAAACAAGGAAATATTACAATAAACGAAACGCATCTTGATATAACCAACAGCTCCATTTATATGGTAGGTGGTTGAAAGGAGTGTGCTACACAGAAAAGTAGTAAACACCTTAATAACCCCCCCCCCCAAAAAAAAAAAAAAAAAAAATAGGTCTCATTCTTTACAGGCCCCAACACAAAGAATTATATCAGTCTTCATACTTCTCTTTGGTGCAAAATACAGTGCTAACGCACTTCCAATTGCCTTGTCTCACTTCTGTCACAGCATCTCTTCTCCATGTGTCCCTTCTCCTTTCTGTCTTTCTTTCTTCTTCCCCCTTAGGTTCTCATCAGCACAATCATCTGACTTCATCATCATCGCCCGTCAGCACCCTAAGGAACATAAGACCTCAACGAGCTCATGCCAAGTCCTCCTGTACTGTGCCATCAGTTCCAGATTTTCCATGTCCTTTTCACCCCTTTTGTCTCTGCCTTCAGTTTTTTTCTCCGTGTGTTTTTCTGCCTCACTCTACCTATCTAACCCTGGGGACCCCAGAAAAGCGACTGAATCATCTAACTTACTTGACATAAATGTGTTTTTTTCATATTTTTATCTAGGAGTTTTGCCGTGTGTTGGTGAGAAACCCCCCCCCGTTCAACTTAGATACAAGGTCCATTGATTATTTCAGGGCGCATGTCCAAGTACAAAAGACCTTGTGGTCTGGTGTTAACTGACTGAATCCTCGTCACTCTGTGCTGAACATGTCTTCACTGCAAACCTCCAAGAGAGTTCTGAGCTGGTTTTTTAGCTTCCCTCAGCTCATTTCAGAGAAATGTCCAGTATCCATAATTTCCAGCATTACTGTAAGAAACCTTTCTCTTCAATGTTAGCTTTCTGGGTTCCAGTTCTATATTTGTCTAGAAAAACAGGACGGATCTCTATATGTAGAACATACATCTCAGCCTAATTTCATGATGAAGCTTCCATAATTCTTCATTGTTGCTGTTTCTTATCATCTGGTCCCAATTATTTGACATAAAAGTGGGCACCGATGACAGCCTGAAGCCTGTTATTCAGCCTACTTTTGCAGACCTCCGAGTCAGCTCCATCCAGACGCAAAGTCTTTGCTGTAAGTCATCAAACATCATTAATTTTCCCACAAAAAGTTACCATTTGCAACTCATCATCATCATCATCATCATCGCTCTTAATCTTCAACTCCTTAAACAGCACAGGCCTCTAACAACTTCATGTCAAGCCTTCCACTTCAGCAGACGACTTGTCTATGTTTTTCTGAGTTTCTTCAAGATGGGAAAAGCCAGCCCAATGCACAACCCTCCTTAGTTACTTTCTACAACATGAATGGTAGGGCACTGCACTATTTCGTGCTTTCTTTTCAGGTCTCAGTAACAAATGAGCCCCTTTTCAACTCACGACTGTTAATTAGTCTTGACTGGTCACAAAGTACATCTGAGGAGTCCTAGGAGACTTGACATAAAGCATAAGACCCAAATGTTGTCACATCTGACAATGAATACATTTTCTCTTTTTTTTTCTGCTCAGGAAGGAATATTGTGCCACCTCTGAAATTAACCGGCTGTAGTCTGCAGGAAGTATGCACCAAAGGTGTGCAGTGGTAATCATGTAGCAATTTGTTTTATAGCAAGAGAATGCCAGACCTATGTACAACTTTTTGTAGCTGCATTTTGCAAACTGCCTGTGTGTGTGTGCAGTGATTCTGTATTTTCTTTTTTCTCTCTCTCTCTCTCTCTCTCTCTCTCTCTCTCTCTCTCTCTCTCCCCTCTCTCTCTCTCTCTCTCTCATGCACACACACATGCATGCATATACACACACCCCTACCCCGAACAAAGCAAATTTGCAGTAGTAGTTCTGTACCTCAGAGTGCTCCTGTTAAACGGATTAAAAGAGAATGAGTGTCGTGAAGGGTGATGCATCATGGGTGTCAAGGGGGTCTTTTGGGAATAGGGTTGTGAGCAGTGCTCGGAAGTGTCATTCTGTGATCTTTGAGCTATGTTGGGCTATGTGTGAAGAGGGATGTCATCCACTTAGTTATAAGACAACAAACTTTCATATGAAAACGTAAATGAATAAACTCTGACCTAACAGAAAAAGAATAAAGTGTTTTAAAATAGGAAAAAGTTATTTGAGATAATTTTAAATTAAAAGAAATGGTTTCCTTATGCAGTAATAATTCCGTATCGGAATCGATGATTCTTTTTCTTTTTTATTTATGGCTTAAAAACCATAAATCAAGGATTTCTCAGCAAAAGAGAAGTTGGTAAGAAGGCAAAGATGGCTGTATACCGGCCCACCTATGTCCCAGTCTTGACGTATGGATGCGAGTCATGGGCAATGACTACAACCCACAAAAGCCAGTTCCAAACCTCAGAAATGAGGTATCTGAGGAATGTGGTTGAAGTAACAAGAAGAGACATGGTCCGCAACTAGATGATATGTCAAGGCCTAAAAACCCAACCCCTGCAGACCAAAGTAGAACAGTCCCAACTGAGATGGTTTGGCCATATCTGCAGAATGGGAGAAGATCGGCTACCACGGCAAGCATGGGAAACTAAGAGCCAGAGATCCAGACCTCCAGAACAACCCAAAGTCTGCTGGGAGGACAACATTAGACAATCTTTGAAGGACTGAGGACTAGAATGGAATCAAGCCAGGAGGAAGACAGCCAATAGAATAGTATGGCGCTCTTTCACAAACCTCTACACCTCACGGTAGAAGAGGAACGACTAAGTAAGTAATCGATGATATAAGTGAAATGAGGAATGACTGATTGTAGTAAGTAAGGAACATGGTAGTCATTGAACATACGTAAGTTCATTATTGTAAATAAATGAGATGGACCAATCACAGTTCTCCAGTTGTTATCAATAATGTTGAAGTTGACACGCCTCATACGATGATCATACCCCACATTATTGTTGTCTAATACTGATGTCACCATAATATATTACATGTGTCAAGCCTACTTTCTCAACACTAGCCAACCCACTTGTGGGGATACTGAATATGTACTATGCTGATCACCAGACAAGCATAAGAAGGGAAAAAAAATTACTCATACCCTGAGGTCTAGTGGCACTGAGACAATGCCTCCTCTCTGGTCCATCAATCTGACAAGATGTTCAGTGTTGTCATAGATACCACATTTGGGCAGGAACAAAGGCAATGGAATGTAAATGGCCCCATGATTAGTGAAGACTTTGGTAATAGTATTCTTGACTTGCTGGTACACTAATGCTGTCTTCCATGCATTCGTGTTCTGGAAAAAAAAAACAAAAAAAATGCTGATGGCATGAAACAGCAAATTTTTAAAAAATCCTTCCTAGTATGAGTAAATAATGAGGGACACCTGAGCCCTGTGACTAGTAAATACATAAATATTGGTAACTAAAAGGCACTCACTGCACAGAAATGTAAGTGATATGCTTACTGGGATTCGAACCAAGGACCATCTAAACGGCACCATCGCCCTGCTATGAAAGTAAATCGTGAAAGGATGCACAGTCAATTCAGCAACCCCTATATCACTTATACTTCTTGTCTGGTGTCCTCTTTTTTGTCCAACGAGTGACTGTTAATTACCTTTATTTATCTAGTATGAGTTACAGAGTAACAAGTATGAGTTACAGAGTAACAATGGTTTAAAAAATACAAAACAATAGCAGTAACAGAAGATATTTTGGGAAAAGTCTTTCTCAGCCACTGCAATAAACATAAAACATAAAGAAGGTAAACAAAACAAATATATATATATATATACTAGCAATAACCCATCAATATTGACAGGTTTTTAATTATAGTGTGTTGTTTTGGTTACATGTATTACAGACGGTACTATTACCACTGTGGTCATTTCATTGCAGGCGACCGTCATTAGATATTTGTAGTGAAAATTATATGGATGTATTAAATATGAAGATAAGGAGTAACCTTCCTAAATGACATGTGGAGCAGTGATAATGATCTATTGGACCGTAAATTGACTAAATAGCTAACATTTCTTTTATGACAACATGTCTCATAATTGTTCGTGCATCTTTTAAAATCTTGACTTTCCATAATCAAACTGTTCATGCACACCGTCATTTGCGCACTTTTCTATTTTCAGGAGAGTACATATAAGGGAAACAATACAATTATTGTCTAACTTTCAACCCCAGTTGTGGTTGAAAGTTAATATACTCTCTCGAAAATAGATAAGGTGGGTATTATGGTATTGAATGAACAAGTTATGATGAATATCCAATTCAAATGTCATGTCAGCGCTACAGTTTGGCTTTGAAACAAGGAGAACAACAAAAACAACCAAAAAAGCTACAGGCTTTCATAAATAGGTGCTTGGAGAATAGAAGATTGAAGTGGTATGACAAGATCACTAATGAGGAACTGATGATAAGAACCAGACAAGCGCCAGTGGAACAGGACATGAGACCCGACTGTTTGTACCTTATACCAGAGCGCTCTTTTAGTTCAGTGACCGGAATTCTGACACCGGGTAATAAATCTTCCTGCGCACCATTAACACCTCCCGCTAGTTTTGGCGAGGAAAATCAGCTGATGTGTGTGTAAAATCGGTAATTATATAAATCATTACACACTCGTTCTGGATAAACACAGTGCTAAAATACTTTTGTGTACTATAACTTTGTTCTGTGTTCTATCTTTGATGCATTTTTATTTGTTTGAAATTATATTCGACGGAGTTACAGACTTTTGAAAACAGTGCCATCATTTGAGGAAATTCATAACACAGGTAATCTATTTATTAATGTAATATCTGAAAATCGGCCCATTTTTATGAGTTTATAATTATATAGACTTCTCGAAGGGAAATTAAAGATTATTTCCACATATTTTTTTTAATTGGTTTCGCATCTTGAGAATGTGTGGTAGTCAGTTTTGTGAGTCTGGCATTACAAGAACAAGAATATTGTCACCAGATTTTATAACATTTAAATCACTGTAAACACATTCTTGATACTCGCAAATCTTAAATAAGGCTGTAAAAAAATAACTTTTTGTAAAGTACCATCTGTTTTTCCAATTTCATTCATTTATAACAATATTTAGCTACGTATATAGGCATCAGAAAACATGTAAAGCTATAGATTATTTCCACATACTTTGATCTATCTTTCAAGTCTTGTTAATCTTGTATTTATAATGTGAATGTCTTTTTTTATTGTGTGTGAGACAAGAACTGTTCTATTAGTGTTCTTTAAAATTGGGGGTGATCATGGAAAGGGAAGCATCAAAGTTACAATGCAGGTAGTAAATTTAGAGAAACCAAATTCTAAATCTAATACCATCCTTTTATCAATGGCTAGAGTCAGAGATACATATGATAATTTAGAAATATTTATGAATGGCATGAAAGCTCAGATAGAGTCACTAAAAGATTTAGAGTGGGATGGGAAAAAGTTGTTGTTTTCTTATTCGGGGATTATGACTTTTTGATGAAAATGTATGGTTTTTGGCGGGAGCTCAAGGAACATACCCATGTCTATGGTGTCTCCAGCAAAACAAGGAAATAAAGACATCCAGAGAGCATACAACTTGCAAACCAAGAAGTTTTACCATGTTGATAAGAGATTACAATAGATATATGAAATATGGGAAAGGGAATAAAAGGCATGTGGCACGTTACTATAATTGTTTACACAAACCAATGTTAGAGATTGAAATTGAATATGTAGCTCCACCTTACCTTCATATTTTATTAGGCACTGTTTTGAAACACTACAGACTTCTAGAACTGGTAGCCGATACAATAGACGCCAAGATATTTGAGAATCCGCAAACATTAGTACTATTAAGAACTTGAAGAGATTTGGTAAGAACTGGAAACAGGCAGAAGAATTAGAAGCTAAAATTGAATTTTTTTCAGGCAGGTATTGAACTTTGTGAGGATACGGAGGAGACAGATAGTTTTAAAGTTAAACTTGAAAATGCACAAGATGTGCTGGCCAAACTTCAGTTTCAAGATCTGTGTGCTAGGTCTGGTCCAGTTTGCTCACACTTGGACAAGGTACTAGCCAAACACAAAAATCATATCACAGGCTTATCATAGCAGAGCATTCATAGGGAATCACTGCCACAGATATCTCACACAAAAAGTTTATAAAGATCTTACAAGAGCAATCATTACACAAACACTGAAAATTACAAACAAATAAGATATAACTGACATAGCTTTTATTGTCCGAGAACAATTCAACTCACTGAACAAAGCATTTGAGAAAATACACCAAAAAATATCACACGGTAAACCTATTAGTAAAGAATCAATATCATCAATAACAGCATCATAGAGACATATATGTCTTTGTTCAGAATGCTATTCCCCAATAAGACAATTCCTAAACAGCACATATTAGAAAAACATTGCGCAGACTGGATCAGAACTCATGGCTTTGGAATGGGCATGCGTGGAGAGCAAGGAAGAGAATTTGTACATTCTACTATTTCCAAAATTGAAAGACACGCCAGCGGTATTAAAAATATAACTTCACAATTAAAATTTATAATGGAAACTCATTTGTTACTTCTTCTTCCTCTTCCTTCCTCGTTCGCCCTGAAAAGGACGGTGGTTGCGTTGTGTCTGTTTACGCCGTAGCTGTGATATCTGCACCTTTCGGTCGACACATCCGACTTCAGCACGGCATTTTTTGGGACCGGGTTTGCCTTCCCTCTTCGATCCGTACTCGCTCAGCCAGACTGCACTGCTGCAGACTGTTTCCAGGACCACCACGTGGAGGTGGAGTACGGTCTTGTCCAGCTCTGGTTCGCTGGTCCTGATGCAAGCAGTCAAGCTATGGGTCGCTGACTGCATTCACTATTGCTGCATCTTTGGGTCCCATTTGTTACAAATTTCTCCATCTGTGAATGTACAGATTCCTCCTATAAAAAATAGGAAGTGTGAATGATAATTGAGCGAAATTTAGGGGCTAGAGCAAATTATGGCAGTTGTTGCGTGAGAGTGACTGAATTAACAGAGTGTGGAAATAATTTAATAGGTGTATGTTTTATTTATTAAATTGAACATTTCATTTTACTCATGACCATACTCATTTTTACATGCCCATCGTGATGTATGATTGAGAGATAATTGTTAGCTCTCATGTTTTAGGCACAATTGGGTGTGTTATTTTAAGGTAATAAATGTGGACTTGTAATTTAACGTTTCAATAATTCATGTTTGATGCATGAATCCAAAACAAAACTATGATATCCATTTTCTGCAGGTTTTCTACTTTTGATTTCTGTAATTTTTTATGCATGTTGATTGGGATCATTTTAGTTTAATTGCATAAGAAACAAACAACAAAATATTAAAAAAAAACGTAAATTTTACACTATTTCAGACTATTATATTTTTTGTTCTAATTGTGATAAAATGTACCTCTACACCTCACGGTAGAAGGGGAACGACTAAGTAAGTAAGTAGTAAGTGATAAAATGTTTGTTCTTGTTCTAAAATTTACTCTAACATTTCTGGTCTAGCTTAAAGCAAAATTAAAGCTGGTACTTATAATAATAAAGTAGCCTAAAAGCATTAATTAAGCCCTATCAAAAGTAAACACCGCCACATTTTTTCCCCCCCGTTAGGAAGTTGACCCCGTGACCTCTGTCACAATAGCTATAAATAGCGTGGTCAGGAAAAATTAAAGTGTCGCTCGCAAACTGCCGTAGAGAAGAAACGCTGGTAATGGAAATAAGAAAACCTGTTAATAGCATTACAAGGCGGTCTTTATTCTGGAATCCCCAGAGTAAGAGAGGCAGAAGAAGACCTAAGAACACACGGAGAAGAGAACTTGAGACAGATGTGAAGGGGGTGATATGGAAAGAGCTTGAGCTGATGGCGCGAGACAGAAAAACTTGGCATAAGTATCTGAAGGCCTACGCCCCTCGGGGAGCTGAAAGGTGATGGTGATGAGATCCAGAAATATAAACAACAGAAGTTAAATATAACTGCAACAGAAATAAAATATGAAACTATCAATCTAAACTCTCTATCTAAGGAAGACCTGGCATGAGTTTCTTGCTGACCCTATGCTCCTTCCCGGCGTGATGCTGACCACATCACCCCTAGTGTGCCGATGGTCAAGAAAATATGGGCCTAACATGATATTTCCAATATGCCACTATGGGCGTGAAATGGGATCCTTTACCCTTACCCCTCCTATGCTCCTTCAGCTGTAAATGGGTACCTGGCTCTGCTATTGAGTTAGGGAAGGCAGAAGGCAACAAGCAACAGAACTGGTCACCCCATCTCATAAAAAAGCAGGACCCAGTATGGTGAAGTCTCTAACACATCACTCCCATATGGCAGTATCTGCTATGGGGCTACCTATGCTCCTTCAAGAGCTGAAGTGTAAGGATGATGATGATCTATTAAAACGTTGTTTAAAGTTCAGTTTCTTTTTTGTTATTGATAGAGCATGGAGCCATCACTGATGGAAGATAGCCTCACAAGGCAGTCCCTGCTCTGGAACTCCCACGGTAAGATGAAAAGAGGGAGAAAAAAACATACACGGAGAAGGGAAGTAGAGATAGACATGAAAGAGATGAAGACATGTAAAGACCTTGTATGAAAAGCACAGGACAGAATGGTTTGGCACATTTATGTTAAGGACCTAAGCCTCATGGTAAGCTGAAACGTACTGGTAATGATCATGATGTTCTATGTAACCTGGACACAGGAATCAGTCAGGCTACACAGCAGTCAGTATTACCATTGTTACCTCGTAAATGTCATGGTCGTATGTAAATTCCTGGACAGAAGAAACACTCTGTTTTTGTGTGTGGATACAACATCTATTAAGAAAATCAGCTGATAGCATTACAAGACAGTTCTTGGTCTGGAACTCCCAGGGTAAGAGATATAGAGAAGTGGATATGAAGAGATAAAGAAGACACAGAAGGACCTTGAAAGAATGGCACAGGACAGGAGGCTTTGGAACATTTTTGTTAAGGACCTATGATCCATGGTAAGCTGAAAGGTACACTGACAATTACCATTTTCACCTCATTACTGTCGTGGTCGTGTGTAAATTTCTGGACAGAAGAAACACTGTTTTTCTGGATAGGACATGTATCCATAGGACATGTATCCATAGAACATGTATTAAGACAACCAACTGATAGCATTACAAAGTAGTTCCTGCTCTGTAATTCCAAAGATAAAAGACAGAGGGAGAAGAGAGATGGAGATAGACAAGAAATGGATAATGACGATATGGAATGGCCTTGAATGAATAGCACAGGACACAATGGTTTGGCATCTATGCTCCATGGTAAGCTGAAAGGTATACCGGCAAAGATGATGATGTTCTATGTAACCTGGACGCAAGAATCAGTCAGGTTTATAGATCTGTCAGTATTAGCATTGTTACCTCATAAATGTCATGGTCGTATGTAAATTCCTGGACAGATGGAACACTCTGGTTGAAAATGGCATTGAGCATGTATCTGTAGGATGTGGACTGAGGATTGCAGATTGTGGAGCGGAGCATTTCACTGAGCTCCGTTTCTTGCATTAGCGGAGGAGGCAGCAAATCAGAGCTGAGCAACTGCTTGGATGTAGGTCGTTGAGCTGGGTCATGATTCAGCACCCACCGGATTATCTGGATCTAGAAAAATGTTGCTTATGAAATATAACTTGCTGTTTTAAACAAAATTTTGACAAATAAAGACATTTTCAAATATACTGTGATAATCTACCCATGAAAGCCATTCTTAGTTGCCAAAAAATAAGTCCTCTTATTCTTTAACCACTTAACAAATTTGTCTGAGCTAACCTGGTTTCCCAAAATAGCAAATAAAAATGAATATGTTCTCATTCAAGCTAATGTAATGTTAACACAAATATATAATATGTCTTGACCTGTGAATGCTAGTCATGGGCAATGACTACAACCCACAAATGCCAGTTCCAAACCTCAGAAATGAGGTATCTGAGGAAGGTGGTTAAAGTAACAAGAAGAGACATAGTCCGCAACCAGACAATACAGCTGTGATACTATACTGTAATTTATTTTTTCAGAAGGCCCCATGTCTTTCTCTTTGCATTATTTATACACTATTTCTAGGAGGGATTACAGGTAATCCTTCTCCATGTTTCTTCTCCTTCTATTAATTACGTTTTTTTCAAGATGAGATCACGATGGAGTTTGATCTATGTGTTTAGAATGGGGGTGTAGGGAATTGGACAGTATTTTTCTAGAAGGAAGATTATAGAGGCTAGATCAGGATTTGCACCAGTGTCTTTTTTTTAAAGATAGTGCGTGGCCATATACGCATTTTTCGGGAGTTAAATTATTTGCGGCCATTTTTGCTTCATTTCCGCAGTATAGGGCTAGGTTTAATCTCGTTTCTTTGTCTAAAACCCATGCACGTTACATCAGAACGATCTAAGGTTCTGATTGGCTGAGAGGTAACTGCAGTTGAAATGCAGAGCTCTCATTGGCTTTAGAACCACGCCGCGCATATGACGTCATGAAGTCGGCGCGTGGGGGTCTTGATTATAAAAAGGCCTATATTTCATAGCTTCTTTCTCTTTTAATGAAAAATTGCCAAAGCCGGGTGCCAGAAGCATATTGTCGATTGCCTTCAGTTGGACATTCGAGATTTGGTAAGCATGAATTTTTGCGTGAGGGCTTTATTTAATTTTTCTAGTCCTAGCCGATCATTTAAGTTTCTTTGGGCAGTTTAAGTTTAATGTTAATTCTTAAAGCCAGAGCCATCAAATACGATCTTAGTGATAGACTTGAAAATTTATAGGTTCATTTCATTCCTTGTTGAAAGAATAGCGGCATGGTTTAAATGTTGAGATATCACCGCTTTGTATTATTGCAAAGTCGGTCGGGAGAGAAACTCGCATCTGCGAATCATGTTGTGATTTTAGTGAGAGTATAGTCGGGAGCGTGTGTAATGTGTATTTTCATTTGTGATTTTAGTGAGAGTATTGATGCTCGCTATTTATATAGTTACGCATATATTTGATAATCGGGGGTTATGTATAACTTTTGACGGCAGGTAGATGCTAGCGTAAACAGGATTATATGTTATTGATTGTGCATTATTGTTCTGTGAATTCAGAAGATGGGAGAAGTAATTTTAAAGGGAATTATTTTGTATTACATTTTGAATGTGATTACTATTATTGACGGGAATTTTAGGAATTCCTAGAGAAGGCTAGTTTTAGTTGGGTTAAACATTACGGCATTAGTGTCAGCGTAAGAAGTAGGCCACAGTACGTCTGCCCAGACGGGCCATTGAAAATATTGTTGTTGCTCGGAGTTAGTCAGGAAGAACAAGCGATCTGGGTTAGCCAATGTTTACCTTGTGGGCTCAGGTAGAGAAGGGAGCTCAGTGGGGGAGCGGACTTTGTTTGCATGATTTTGTATGGTGGTGCATAACGGGAGAGAGTAGGGGAGCTGTATTGATTATAGACGGGGGAGACTTAAGTGTTAAAGACTTAAGGGTTTGTCAGGAAGTTAATTGTTATTTGTAATAGAGTATTAACGTTTTGTTTAGCTGTTGTTTTTGCTTTTGTCTAAACAGCAGGTGCCGGCTTTTTGTGGGAATGAGAGCGGAATTTTGAGACCACAAAATTTCTCCCACGGCAAAGTTGGGGCATTCGCAGAACCGCAAGGGTTTTACGTTAGTTGCCAGTAGTGGAAGGAGAGGAAGAAAATACGTTTTCCCAGCCAGGGGAAGACATTTTCCAGCGAATAGGATTTTTGTGGATAAATCCTGAGCTCTGACGCTCGTTACACACGCAGATTTGGCAGGCTGCCAGCGTTGTAATTTTTTATGTTCGTTTCTTCACGGCCATAATAAAGCCGACGGCCCAGTTATAGGTACTCGGGCAGGTAATTTCAGAGTGGTAGAAGTCCGCTACAGTTCCAGTCCAGAATCCAGTGGGGTTCTGTTAAACCTCAGTCATCAATTCCAGAGTTAGTGGAGAGAGAGAGGGTAAACATTCTCTCTACTGAAGTCAGCACAGATAGGCAGAACTGTTAGTTTTGGTGAATCATAGCAGAGGACAGCTGCTGAAGTTTAGAGGTGCAGTTAGTTGTGTTCAGGAGATTCCAGGATAGGCTGTGTAGAACCGAAGTCTGTGCAGAGATTGTGTAGTCACTTCACAGTCGTTCCAGCTATTAGTGGACTTAGAGTTAGAGTTAGAATTTAGAACAGCTAGTTTGGAGTGTAGGCGACATCAAGTGCAGTGTAGTTCATTTCAGTTAACCTTACCTTCTTTCTCCATACAGGTTGCAATTGTGGGAGAAGGGTTGGGGTTGATGCATTTTTAACTGTGCTTGATTTTGTTTCAGGTGTGCATCCTCGCACTTCATGTATTTTGACATGTATATGAGTTTGTGTATAGGTGTATAATAAACTTGTATAAATTGTAGCTGGCATCAGTCATTTCCTTTAGTACAGTAGCTATATGTTGTCTGTACCTTGGTGTTTGTGAATCTTAATTGAACCTTATCCCCATAGGGTAGTTAGAGGTGGTTCGAGGCCATAGCAATTTAAACGTCCGAAGTGGCGAGGAAAGAATCAACCTCGGTTCTCAACCTCGGAGCCAATGGTCTCAACTTTCACATTTTGCACTATATTTCTATCTGAATCTATCATTTCAGTCTTTCTTCTTACTATTGTCTTGTCACTATATGTAGACAGTCTCTAGTCCTAAATCCATTTCGTGACAAAGTGGGTGCTATCGTCCGGTGAATCATCTTTGTTACGTTCAATTCTGTGATCTTGACAAAGTGGGTGGCGTCGTCCTTGGGATCATCTTTGTTGGGATCAATTCTAGATTCATAGATTGTCTCCGTAGGAAGTTCTGAAAAATAGATTTTCTTTATAATATCCCCTAGACTTGAGCTATATTAAGACTGATCCAGCTATAAGTTTTTTTCCACAGGTTACAGTTAGTTAGATGATAGTTGTAGTAAGGTTGTTTATGACTTAGAGGTAATTGATGGCTAATTGAATTTTTTTTTCTTAACAGGAAAGTAAATTCGGGTTTTGGGTAGCTGGATAACTTGAATTTTTTTCAGGAAGTTATTAGTCAGACTTGGTGCTAGTCTGAGTGCGGGTTTTTGCGACAGCATATTCCTAGTAGGTAACAGTAAATTTTTCTGGTTCCTTTTTTTTTGTCATTTCCCCTTGTGGTGAGTTACTGCTGATTTGTCAGGTAAGATGGCTGAATTGGTCAAGCTACTTACTGCATGGAAGGATGCAGCTAAAAGCATGGGGATGAATGAGGCCGAGACTAGGGCTTACATTATGAGGGAACAGGACCGGCAGACGGAGAGAGAGAAAAGGGAAGCGGAGAAAGACCTGCGTAAATTGGAAGCAGAGAAAGAAGAGAGGGCCCGACTGGCAGAGATGGACCTGCGTAAATTGGAAGCGGAGAAAGAAGAGAAGACCCGACAGGCAGAGGAGAGAAAAACAGAGAGGGAAGCCCAGGAGAAGATAGCAGAGAGGGAAGCCCAGGAGAAGATAGCACAGAGGGAAGCCCAGGAGAAGTTAGCACAGAGGGAAGCCCAAGAGAGGGAGAAGGCAGCAGAGAGACAGCATGAACTTGCCCTGCGTTCACTGGAACTGCAGTACCGATCTTCGGAAGGCAGTTCGGCTAACGGAGATTCTCCCGGAGCAGGGGCAACAGACACCTCAGGAAACGGAGGGCCCCGGATGGCAGCCATGAATTTTCCGATAGACTCTTTTCCTAACGGGAATGAGAAAATTGAGGTATTTTTAGAAAAATTTGAACGGATGGCAAAGGCATACGGGCTGGATGATAGTCTTTGGTGTCTCAAATTATCTCAATCTCTAAGAGGACATGCGTATGAGGTCTATAGCAAGATGCTGGTAGATGACCAAGGTAACTTTGAAGCTCTGCGGAACGCCCTGTTACAGCGATTCCAATGGACTCCCCGGAAGTGCCAAACAATGTTTAGGGAAAGTCGACTGGAGAAAGGAGAAAGTTTTCCCCAGTTCGCGGAGAGGCTGAGGAATTACCTCACTCGCTGGAGAGAGTTGTCGGGTTTGGCTAAATCTTTTGAAGGATTGGAAGAATTAGTTCTGTGCGAACAGATAAAGGCCAACATGTCTCCGGACTTAAGGAAGTACCTGGCGGAGCAGGGCGCCCAGCAACTGGACCAGATAATTCTATTTGCAGAAAGGTTCCAGACGGCCCAGGCCGAAGTACTGGGCCAGAAAAGAAAACACCCTGACCTGCCAGCCCCGGACAAAGGAGCATCTTCATCGCATTCGCCTTCCTCTTCAGATCAACAGCAGCAAGGGCCGTCTCGCAAGGAGCCCCCTCCCAGTCATAACATGCGCTCCCAGCCGCCTAACAGAACACAGGGGCCGACTTCTCATGAACCCGTCAGGAACCGGGGAGATAATGAGAGATATTGTAGGTTCTGTCGGACTACTTCTCATTGGACATCACGGTGCCCAAACAAACAACCCGCTCATCAGATGGCTTGTTTAAGGCCTGTGAGGGTGAAACAAGGGAAGAAGTGGAAACCCTTCCAGTCAGAGAAGTGGTTTTCCAACAGCGGGCCAGCAGAAGTGAACGGGACTGAGACAACATGCTTATTTGACAGCGGGCTTACATACCCCAGCATAGTCACCCGACTTCTGGTGAAGCCCTGGCAGATGACGAAGGAAAAAGTGAATATTGGTGGAGTTTTAAGGAAAGGGACTTCACAGTGCTTTCCGGTAGCCAATATTGAGGTGAAATGTAGGTTCGTGTCTGGCACCATCAAGGCAGCTGTAACGGCTCAGCCGGCCTACGACTTCATTCTCGGTAACCCATATTTAGTTTTGGGGAACCCGCCCACACCGATCCTTGCTGATGCAAGGGGGCCTACTGCAGGCCAGATAAGTGAAAAAGGAGAACCCCTAATTCACGGAGCCCCGAGCGAGCTCAAACATAGCTGTCGTGCCAAGGAGAGGTGCAACGCCTCTGACGACAGTGGTATGTTAATTGCAGAGGCAGATTCGCCCGCCAGCCCTGTTCAGCCAACCGGCCAAACAGTGGTGACGACGCCTCTGATTCAGGAAGTACACTCTTTGTTGTCGGGAATTAGGCCCCCGATGGTATTAGCTCCTTCAAGTGAGGGACATACTGACAAGAGCGGTATTACATATGTCAACGACCAGCGCCATCTTCATAGGGCACAAGATAGCGGTCTGAGCGAGCATATAGTTCCAACCAGCCCTGGAGCCCCATCCGACCAGCACTTTACTCAAACGGAGGAGGACAGTGATCTGAGTATCCGTTTGCCTATAGACGGAGATGGGCCCCACAACTCTCGTATCTCGTTTACAGGAAACAACTCTTGTAACGAGCAGCCTGAAAAATTGGCTATATTTTCCAATTTGTTTCACGGAACATTGGAACCAGTCACTGAGGGCTTTATCTCAGATTCTCCGCGATCAAACGGGATCTTAAACCGTCAAGTGTCATTGCAGGACACATTCCAACTGACGCCAGTAACTCTCACAGGGGAGGGCAAGGTTGAAGGTAAAACCAGGGTGTTAGACGGAGAGCTCCCGTGGTCTACAGGTTCATCTCACCAACTTTTCAGGCCAGAAAAGAGTGAGAAAAGCGACCTTACGCATTTGCAAGGAGCTATTTTGGAGAGCTCTGTCCCGCTTCATATTGGTAGGGGAAGAGCGATCACAGAACCACTGCCAGGGGCAGATATTACCTATCTTTTCCCCAAGATAGAAGCTACTGGAATCAGTGAGAATTCAGTAGAAACCAAGCAAGAGATCGGAAACTCGACACCAGAGGAACCCGAGATGGGGCATCTTCATTTTAAGGTACCAGCGGTTTCAAACCCGCTGATGAGCAGCAAGGTAGTCGCCATCGCCAGGCCTCTACATAGCAATTCGGTCATGGCAGTTGACCAAGCCAGCATTTCGCCGGACAAGGCAAGGGAAGTTCCAGACCCGCCATTGGAGGGCCCAGGTCTGAAGAGAGATCGACTCTCCCACCGGAGCATGGGAGTAGTTATGGAGAAGAAGAAGAAGAAACAGGTGCGCGTTTCTTTGGCCAACAAACTTTTCCAATTTTGGAACAGTGATTCTCGCTCGAGGGACATTACAGTCGGCCGCAGGTATCTCAGGTCAACCAGGTACAGGCCATACAAACGTAAACACCCAGCGAATAGCCTTTATCGGACAGCACATAACCCGCTAATTACCTGTACAGGGGTCAGGGAGTTGTGCGGGAGCTGTACTCCCCCAAGGCCAAGAACACTTATCAGGAAGAAACCCTGGAGGAGAAAATTAGGTAAACATGGCCAGGTGCACACAGGAAGGAGGTATGTTATGGTTGATTGGCCCAGCCGCCTGCCAGTTGCAGAGCGATTCAAAGACAGAGGGAGAGAAAAGAGGAAGAGCGCGACCATTTGTGTTGCGGTCGCAAGGCGGTATTCACCAGTTGTGATCTTACAACTTTAGGGCATACCAACAGCTCTGGAGACCTAGATAGGGGCCAGTCTGAAAAGAATACAAGTTCCAGTAATCTAGCACGGAATCCCGTACTTCAAAAGGGGGGAGTAATGTGATACTATACTGTAATTTATTTTTTCAGAAGGCCCCATGTCTTTCTCTTTGCATTATTTATACACTATTTCTAGGAGGGATTACAGGTAATCCTTCTCCATGTTTCTTCTCCTTCTATTAATTACGTTTTTTTCAAGATGAGATCACGATGGAGTTTGATCTATGTGTTTAGAATGGGGGTGTAGGGAATTGGACAGTATTTTTCTAGAAGGAAGATTATAGAGGCTAGATCAGGATTTGCACCAGTGTCTTTTTTTTAAAGATAGTGCGTGGCCATATACGCATTTTTCGGGAGTTAAATTATTTGCGGCCATTTTTGCTTCATTTCCGCAGTATAGGGCTAGGTTTAATCTCGTTTCTTTGTCTAAAACCCATGCACGTTACATCAGAACGATCTAAGGTTCTGATTGGCTGAGAGGTAACTGCAGTTGAAATGCAGAGCTCTCATTGGCTTTAGAACCACGCCGCGCATATGACGTCATGAAGTCGGCGCGTGGGGGTCTTGATTATAAAAAGGCCTATATTTCATAGCTTCTTTCTCTTTTAATGAAAAATTGCCAAAGCCGGGTGCCAGAAGCATATTGTCGATTGCCTTCAGTTGGACATTCGAGATTTGGTAAGCATGAATTTTTGCGTGAGGGCTTTATTTAATTTTTCTAGTCCTAGCCGATCATTTAAGTTTCTTTGGGCAGTTTAAGTTTAATGTTAATTCTTAAAGCCAGAGCCATCAAATACGATCTTAGTGATAGACTTGAAAATTTATAGGTCCATTTCATTCCTTGTTGAAAGAATAGCGGCATGGTTTAAATGTTGAGATATCACCGCTTTGTATTATTGCAAAGTCGGTCGGGAGAGAAACTCGCATCTGCGAATCATGTGTACTTTCAGTTGTGATTTTAGTGAGAGTATAGTCGGGAGCGTGTGTAATGTGTATTTTCATTTGTGATTTTAGTGAGAGTATTGATGCTCGCTATTTATATAGTTACGCATATATTTGATAATCGGGGGTTATGTATAACTTTTGACGGCAGGTAGATGCTAGCGTAAACAGGATTATATGTTATTGATTGTGCATTATTGTTCTGTGAATTCAGAAGATGGGAGAAGTAATTTTAAAGGGAATTATTTTGTATTACATTTTGAATGTGATTACTATTATTGACGGGAATTTTAGGAATTCCTAGAGAAGGCTAGTTTTAGTTGGGTTAAACATTACGGTATTAGTGTCAGCGTAAGAAGTAGGCCACAGTACGTCTTCCCAGATGGGCCATTGAAAATATTGTTGTTGCTCGGAGTTAGTCAGGAAGAACAAGCGATCTGGGTTAGCCAATGTTTACCTTGTGGGCTCAGGTAGAGAAGGGAGCTCAGTGGTGGAGCGGACTTTGTTTGCATGATTTTGTATGGTGGTGCATAACGGGAGAGAGTAGGGGAGCTGTATTGATTATAGACGGGGGAGACTTAAGTGTTAAAGACTTAAGGGTTTGTCAGGAAGTTAATTGTTATTTGTAATAGAGTATTAACGTTTTGTTTAGCTGTTGTTTTTGCTTTTGTCTAAACAGCAGGTGCCGGCTTTTTGTGGGAATGAGAGCGGAATTTTGAGACCACAAAATTTCTCCCACGGCAAAGTTGGGGCATTCGCAGAACCGCAAGGGTTTTACGTTAGTTGCCAGTAGTGGAAGGAGAGGAAGAAAATACGTTTTCCCAGCCAGGGGAAGACATTTTCCAGCGAATAGGATTTTTGTGGATAAATCCTGAGCTCTGACGCTCGTTACACACGCAGATTTGGCAGGCTGCCAGCGTTGTAATTTTTTATGTTCGTTTCTTCACGGCCATAATAAAGCCGACGGCCCAGTTATAGGTACTCGGGCAGGTAATTTCAGAGTGATAGAAGTCCGCTACAGTTCCAGTCCAGAATCCAGTGGGGTTCTGTTAAACCTCAGTCATCAATTCCAGAGTTAGTGGAGAGAGAGAGGGTAAACATTCTCTCTACTGAAGTCAGCACAGATAGGCAGAACTGTTAGTTTTGGTGAATCATAGCAGAGGACAGCTGCTGAAGTTTAGAGGTGCAGTTAGTTGTGTTCAGGAGATTCCAGGATAGGCTGTGTAGAACCGAAGTCTGTGCAGAGATTGTGTAGTCACTTCGCAGTCGTTCCAGCTATTAGTGGACTTAGAGTTAGAATTTAGAACAGCTAGTTTGGAGTGTAGGCGACATCAAGTGCAGTGTAGTTCATTTCAGTTAACCTTACCTTCTTTCTCCATACAGGTTGCAATTGTGGGAGAAGGGTTGGGGTTGATGCATTTTTAACTGTGCTTGATTTTGTTTCAGGTGTGCATCCTCGCACTTCATGTATTTTGACATGTATATGAGTTTGTGTATAGGTGTATAATAAACTTGTATAAATTGTAGCTGGCATCAGTCATTTCCTTTAGTACAGTAGCTATATGTTGTCTGTACCTTGGTGTTTGTGAATCTTAATTGAACCTTATCCCCATAGGGTAGTTAGAGGTGGTTCGAGGCCATAGCAATTTAAACGTCCGAAGTGGCGAGGAAAGAATCAACCTCGGTTCTCAACCTCGGAGCCAATGGTCTCAACTTTCACATTTTGCACTATATTTCTATCTGAATCTATCATTTCAGTCTTTCTTCTTACTATTGTCTTGTCACTATATGTAGACAGTCTCTAGTCCTAAATCCATTTCGTGACAACAGCAAGGCTTCAAAACCCAGCCTCTGCAGACCCAAGTAGAACAGTCACAACTACAATGGTATGGCCATGCCTACAGAATGGGAGAAGATCAGCTACCACAACAAGTATAGGAAACTAAGAGCCAGGAATCCAGACCTCCAGGACAACCCAGAGTCCGCTGGGAGGACAACATCAGACAATCTCTGAAGGACCAAGGACTAAATTGGAACCAGTCCAGAAGGAAGACAGCCGATAGGATAAAATGGTGCTCTCTATGGCAAACCACTGCACCTCAGGGTAGAAGAGGAATGACTAAGTAAGTAAGTAAGTATACGTAATATGACTGCACCGTAGAGTTTCTGGAAGTCTCTGAGAAGATGAAGAAAGAATACGACTACTGCTACATTCAGGTGTATCTTAAAAGGTGACTAATATGAGCTTATGTACGGGTCTGGCAACCACATAATGTACACAGAAATTGCTACATAAACCACAGCTGTAAGAGTTTTTGCAATAGTATAGGCTTCCTTAAGGAGCCATCAGCAGTGGTGGCTGCATGCTCCATAAGGGCCAAAAACAAAAATATTACTATCAAATATGCCTGGCAATCCTCATTGATTCACTCTGATTGGTTAATTTTACAGTTAAACTTTGCTGGGGGAGTGGCTTAGCATTCAAGCTAGAGTTATAGTAGGTTATTGTCAGCCATAAGTTGAAGTGTTACAGTGTGTGTTGAATGAACATATCTTTACAACTGACAAATAAAAAGCTGGAAATAGGAGAACACTGGTATTCAGGCCTGGAAAAGTATGGCTAACGAAGTAGTGAGACGAGAGATACCCTTCTTCTACCAACAAGTCATGAGACAAGAGAAATATCATTCTTCTACCAACAATCATCATTTTCCTCTGCACAGCTGACTGAGCCTAGAGCCACCATTGTAGCTCGTCCCCCCACCATGAAGCCTACACCAAATATTCACATACTTTTGCAGCAGTGGTTTCTATGGCAAGCTGTTTTACATGATGAGGTTGCCAGCCCCACCATCTTCTTCTTCTTCTTTGGTCCTTAGCCGCCGACCGTCAAAGCAGTCAGTGGCCATCACGCCTAGTGGCATCTTGTAGGGCAACAACAAATTGATTCCACTTTGCTCGGTTGGTGGCCATCCTTCGTACAGTGCCCCAATTCTGGTTCATTCTTTGCATCTCAGCCTCCACAGTCCTCCGCCAGGTTGTTTTTGGTCGGCCTCTCTTTCGTTTTCCTTCAGGGGTCCAAAGCATAGCTGTTCTTGTGATGGCATCGGGGTCTCTTCTGAGGACATGGCCAACCCAGCTCCAGCGTCTGCCAGCTATGATGGTGTGCATGTCCTCTTGCTTGCTACAAGTAAGCAAATCTTGGTTAGTGATGGTATTCGGCCAAAAGATTCGGTGAATTTTTCTTAGGCATGTTGTGTGAAAAGAGGACAATTTCGACATTTCCTTCTCTGTAACTCTCCAGCATTCCGCACCATAGAGAAGCACAGAAAGCACACAGCTCTGATATAATCTTAATTTTGGGCTTGTGCTGTATTGGGAGGACTTCCAGATGTTGTTTAGGCTAAAGAAGGCTGTTCTTGCCTTATTCATTTTTTTTTTTTTTTGCGTTCGCCCGCTAATACTCGAGGCAAAATCTCAGGTTATTATTTATGTCTAACCTGACATTGATTTTACGTGAGTATCCCTTTATTTCTTGTACAGAGACAGGTGTCCCTCGCCATTCAGGCAAATACTCGCCGATTTCGGAGGTACCCATTGCAGCTGGGTCGGCTCAGGAGCCGCCAATCCCTGGTCAACAACACTCCTTCAAATGTCCTCACCAGGTCTCGAGTTAATCCAGTCCAAATCCCGGTCGACGAAAAATCCTCAAATGCCGTCGCCCGGGTTTGATCCTGTATCACCCGGTCGCCAGAGCGGTGTTGTAACCACTACGCTAGCGCGGCTCCCTTATTCATTCTGATGTTGATGTCTTTGCCTGCCCCGCCGTCTGGTGTTACTATGCTTCCTAGGTATGTGAAGGTATCTGTCTGTACCAGTTGCTGATTCCTTACTGATATGGGCTCAGGGTTGCTCACATTGAGCGTCATGACCTCAGACTTCTTTAAATTGATGTCCAAGCCCACCTGCTGGCTAAACTTATTAAGTCTATCCGTTTTTTCCTGGATGTGTTGATGTGAATGTGCTAGTAGTGCAATGTCATCTGCATATTCCAGATCTTCCAATGTAGAAAATGTTGTCCATCTTATTCCTCTTGGACTGCCCTCTGTTGTCTGGCGCATCACCCAGTCTATGACTGTTAAAAATAGAGTGGTTGATAAGGGGCATCCCTGTCATACTCCCGTCTTCACCTCAAAGGTTAGGTTGCTCTGCCCAACACTACACGTAAAGTTGGCATAGAGGCTTTTTATGATTGACACTATGCAGCTTGGAATTCCATAAGCCCTCAGTATTTTCCATAAACTGTCCCTATGTATGCTGTCAAAAGCCTTTTCAAAATCAACGAAATTAATGTAAAGCTGTCTTTGCCATTCTGAGCACTGCTCTATAATGTTCCTGATAGTGAATATATGATCTAGACATCTTCTGTTCTTTCTAAATCCTGCTTGTTCTTTCCTCAGTTTGTGGTCTACTGCCTTTGAAATTCTCTGTATAATTATCCTGCCTAGTATTTTGCTGGGAACTGAGAGAAGAGTGATTCCTCTCCAATTATTGCAGTCTGCAAGATTTCCCTTCTTGGGCAATTTGACAATTATTCCTTTGTTCCACTCTGATGGTGTTGTCCCCGTTTTCCAGACTTGTGCAAATAGTGGTTCTAATAGTTCTGCTGCTAGCTCAGGGTCTGTCTTAAATAGCTCTGCATTTAAGTTATCATGGCTCGGAGCTTTGCCGTTCTTTAACCCTTTGATTGCTGTGATGATTTCTTCTTTTCGTGGAATGTCTGTATTTACATCTAGATCGTTTTCAGCTTCAGGAACATTCAATTGTGTCTCTGGTGGTTCCTTGTTCAGAGTTTCTCTGAAATGCTTTGCCTATCTTGTTTCCTGTCCCTCTGCTGTCGTGATGAGATTACCTTGCTTATCTCTTACTAATGTAATATTGTTTGCACCTCGTTTTCCGCTGATGAATTTAGTTATTTTGTATACTGTGCTTTGTTCATTTCTCAGTGCTGCCTCCTCTGCCTGTCTTGCAAGATCGTCTAGGAAACTCCTTTTGTTGGCTCGGGTTTGGCGTTTAACTTCCTTGTCCAGCTGACTGTACTGTTCGCTATATAGTTGCTTTAACCTGGGGGACTTCGCTTCTGTTTTCTTTCTTTTCATTTCCTTTCTCATCGTTATGGTGTTTAATGTTTCTGGTGTTATCCAGTCTTGCTTCTTCCTTTCCTGGAATCCCAAGCATGATTTGCTGCTTTCCTTGTATATTGTTGAAATGGTGTTGAAATTCTGGTCTATATCATCAGTCAATGTCTTTTCCTGACTTTTGGCAAATTGATATCGTTTCTTTATGTCGGCCGCAAAAGCTTTTCTGGTAAGGGAGTCCTTCAATTTGCTGATGTCAAACCTTTTCTGTGTAGTTACAGTTGGTCCAGCCCTTCTTAGTTTCACTTTCAGTTTTGCTACTACTAAATGGTGATCACTTCCCACATCTGCACCTCTTCTTACCTTCACATCTTGTAATGCATGTCTCCATCTACCATTAACCATGATGTGATCTATCTGGTTTCTGTCCCGACCATTTGGTGATTCCCATGTTAATTTGTGAATTTCTTTATGTGGGAAAAGTGTTCCTCCAATGACCAGGTTGTTAATGCTACAGAAACTTATTAGTTTATCCCCATTTTCGTTTGCTGTTCCGCTGCCGCATTTCCCCATTGTTCTTTCATTATATGTATTGTGTGTGCCAACTTTCGCATTGAGGTCTCCCATTACTATAACAAGATCATATCTAGGTGTGTCTTCCATTTCTTTCTGCAGTTGTTGATAGAATTCATCCTTGACCTCCTCATCGCTATCATTCGTTGGTGCGTAGCATTGTATTATTGTAGTGTTGGCAGCCCCACCATAAACAACCTCATATACTTGAATGACATGCCTGAATAAGCAGTAGTCCCATTCTTTCTTTGCCTCTTCAGATGACCCCCCCCCCCCCCTCCCTCCCAGAAACAAATCTTCAGCAATGACAAGTGCACAAATGAAAGAAAAATGCTAGACTTGTACCTAAAATTGTCAGCAACTACAATAAAACCATGGGTGGTGATAATGCACCAATTATCATGGACTTTCATACAAAATATTATTCTACTATAGAATTTCTACATTTGTCTTATCTCTGTAATATGTTTTTTTTTTAATGTGAAAGAAACATTTAGTTTAAAATGATCTCAAATAAATTTGTAAAATGCTTTATTCTTTTTTTTTTTAGGTCAGAATTTAGTCATTTAAGTTTTCTTTTGAAAGTTTGTTTGAATCTGATATTCTCTGTGACCAAATAGTCTCTTGTTGTGTGAGTCAGTTGTACACTTAAAAGACAATTTTTAAAATTGTTTTATCATTTGATGGGAGACTAAGGGCTAGGAATTCAGACGTCCAGGATGACCCAGAGTTCGCTGGGAGGACAACAATCCCTGAAGGACTGAAGACTGAATTACTGTAGAGCCAGCCCGGGGGAGGGACAGGTGATGGGTTGGTATGGCGTTCCAGGGTGGAAGAGGAAAGACTTAAGTTTTATTATTTGGATCAAATGTTCCTCACAGAAAGAGTACATCACAGTGAAGGTGTGGCTTAAATGCTATCAAAGGACATGCAAAAGGTACTCAAAGAACAAGAAAGCTATAGGACTCAGACTAGTATAAGAAACATAAAAAAAAATAAAACGACCCAAACAAAAGTAAAACTGAAGATCATCCAATGTTATGCACCGCAAAATGAAAAGGCAAGAGGAGCATCCATTGCTTTGGGAAATATATGGAAATCAAAATAAATCAAGCCCGACACAAAAATAAGAATCTTCAACTCAAATGTCAAATAAGTTCTAATGTATGACCCTGAAACATGGACAACAACAATAAAAAAAAAACAAACAAACCAAAAAGCTCATCATCATCATCAGTTGCCATCTCCACAACGAAGGTTGGCTGTAATGGATCTCCAACGTCTTCTGTCTCTTGTCTTGGTGGTGCACTCTGATAGACTCTTTCCTGTCCATCTCTTGATGTTATCTTCCCACTTATAGCGCTGTCTTCCCCTTGCACGCTTGCCTTCAACTCTTCCTTCTGTTATGGTCTTCTGCAAGGTATTATGCCTTTTTATGTGGCCAAAGTATTTAAGCTGCCGAACTTTGACCTCCCGCATTAGTTCTCTTTTCATACCTAGATTTTCTAGGACCTCCTTATTTGTTTTCATCTCTTTCCATGAGATACGCCCCATTCTTCTATATATCTACACTTTCATAAATGGATGCTTACATAGAACAGAAGGACTGAAATGGTACGATAAGGCCACCAATGTGAAACTGATGACAAGAGCCAGAAAAGTACCAGTGTAACAAGAGAAAAGAAGATGACGCTGGAGATGGAGAGCATACACACTGAGAAAAACCAGCTAATAGCGTAACCAGGTAGTCTTCTTCAAGAAACCTAAAGTTAGGAGAAAACAAAACAAAAACACACACACACACGGTGAAAGGAATTACGACACAGACATAAAAGAGATCAAGAGGACATGACATGGTTGAAGGCCTGTGCTCCATAGTGAGCTGTAGGAATCCTATATTACACACAAGACAGAGTAATATATTTTTTCAATATCTTTAGTGCCCCTTTATCATATAAGAGTTACGCCAACTAAAATTTGGCCGCCATTTTCGGCTGTACCCGAATAGCAGGAAAATGGACCCAATCGCGAGTTTCAGACCTAATATGCATTTTCGTTTAGGTTAACTAATAATTTGAAATAAAATTAGATGCAAATACAGTAGCACATATTTGTACTATTCTTTGCATTTCAACTAACAAAACAAAAAGAAGAAAACTAGTTTACTTACCGTTTTATTGAATAGAATCAGTAGCGTGAATTTTTAACACATACTCCATTGAATTTTAAATTCCGTTAGAATTTCACTATTTCGCAACAAATATTCCGTACGAATTGCAACACTTAGCAAAACATACTACCTTATAAAATAATATAATACAAATTAATTACAATTTTATTATAGTTTTATTATATAATTTAAATATATTAATATATATATATAAATATATATATGTAAAGGTCTTAAGTTTGTTCCTCTTCGTTCTAATTTTGACAAATATTCTCTGCTTCAAGATGTTCACAGCTTCCATCGCCACATGCGTCTCAAATATTACCATCGTAAGGGTAAAGATTCTACCAAGGTTTCCGATACTGCTATCTTTCATCGTTTTAACAAACCTAAACAAGATTGGACTCCAGCTCCAGGAGCTTCTCATGCTCTGGATTTATATATTGCCAATACTTTACATGACATTGACCAGCTCACTCTATGCCGTCTCTGTCAATCTAACCTCACGTCTTCTGAATGGCGGGCATTGTCACGCCTTAGAAACCGTGATGATATTGTTATCAAGCCGGCAGACAAAGGTGGTGCTGTGGTTGTTTGGCGTAAGGACTTATACATTCATGAAGGAGTTTCACAGCTAGGTAAGTAAGAGAGAGAGAGAGAGAGAGAGAGAGAGAGAGAGAGAGAGAGAGAGAGAGAGAGAGAGAGAGAGAGAGAGAGAGAGAGAGAGAGAGAGAGAGAGAGAGAGAGAGAGAGAGAGAGAGAGAGAGAGAGAGAGAGAGAGAGAGAGAGAGAGAGAGGAGAGAGAGAGAGAGAGAGAGAGAGAGAGAGAGAGAGAGAGAGAGAGAGAGAGAGAGAGAGAGAGAGAGAGAGAGAGAGGAGAGAGAGAGAGGAGAGAGAGAGAGAGAGAGAGAGAGAGAGAGAGAGAGAGGAGAGAGAGAGAGAGAGAGAGAGAGAGAGAGAGAGAGAGAGAGAGAGAGAGAGAGAGAGAGTGAGAGAGAGAGAGAGAGAGAGAGAGAGAGAGAGAGAGAGAGAGAGAGAGAGAGAGAGAGAGAGAGAGAGAGAGAGAGAGAGAGAGAGAGAGAGAGAGAGAGAGAGAGAGAGAGAGAGAGAGAGAGAGAGAGAGAGAGAGAGAGAGAGAGAGAGAGAGAGAGAGAGAGAGAGAGGAGAGAGAGAGAGAGAGAGAGAGAGAGAGAGAGAGAGAGAGAGAGAGAGAGAGAGAGAGAGAGAGAGAGAGAGAGAGAGAGAGAGAGAGAGAGAGAGAGTGTGTGTGTGCGTGCGTGCGTGCGTATATATATAAATATAATATTTATAAATCTAAATATATATAAATATAACCTTATAAATATAGAAGAGGTGTTAAGAATAGACAGTCATAGGGAACTGCATAATATAGTCAAAAAATATTTAATACAAACAAATGTTAATATATAGTGGCTGGGAATGTGAAGGTCTGATGCTGTTCTTACAATATATATGACTTTTAATAGGCAAAAGTCAATTAAATATCTGTTAAAGTCAGTTATATAACTGTAACCACCAGGTCTTTACACCCCTCCATTTTAATATTATTCTTGTTCAGAGTTTCTTCTTTATTTTGTTTGTTTGTTTATTTATTTAACGTAAAAGCATAATTGTGATTGTCCCTATTTACAATGATTTGACAAATGTGATGCCACTTTCTCTTATCGGCAGTTGTTCGTATTATTTTGAATTGAAAACAATATATATCCTAATTATTACCCATCAGAGGTTGAACGGGATATTTATTTTCATTAATTAAAAAACAAAAAAAACCTTACTCGATGCTTATTCTCGCTACTAGCCCTGGTATTGTCTAGCCGAAAATGGCGTCTACGTCATTCAGCCTCGTTTTCGATTCTGACATAGTTGGCGTAACTCTCTATAGATCTAGGGCACTAAATATCTTTAAAGGATGTTTTATTTTCTTCATGAATACAGCTATGGACACAGTGAGATGTTACCTGATTGTTAAGTTCAGGACTGTCAAAATCCTCAGGGAAAACAATATCTGGTAGCCTCAAGTTGCTCAGAATTTTAACCCTCTCCATGCCAGTAGGTAAAGCCTTGTAACACATTTCAAAGAAGATGATACCTAGACTGTAGATGTCAACCTTCTGAAAACAGAGACCAACAAATTATTGCACCACAACCACAATATTATATGATAAAGCTAATGTGGAACTATTCATGGAGTAAAAAAAAGTGGCATACTGAGAACAAGAAAGAAGTATAACACCAGTCATACTAATTCCTCATAACACCAGTCATATAAATTCCCTTTTGTAATGAACACCCTGAAGTCGAACACGTTTGAAGACATTTTGAATTCTTCTTTATTGTCTTTCTGCCCCTTTTGGTGACTAGTCTCTGGAAGCTTCCTTCAGTCATAACTGACTATGGGGATGATGTGCCCATGAAGAAATCCTCAGCTGTGTTTTGCCTGGTGTTCCTTTTGATGTGTTTTTTCTCTTCTGCTTGTTGCAGGAGCCTCTCTTCACCCAATCTGAGAAGGGCTCACAGCAGCCAATGCAACACACTTGGCTCAAGTATTCAAACTTCAGCTCATCACTACGCTTCCCGTCAACAGTGAAACGAAAAAGTAAAAAAAAAAGCAAGCATAATAGTTGCTAAGAACCAGACAAGTACCACTGGTGATGGATAGGATGCACAATGAGAAAACCTGTTAACAGCATTACAAGGCAGTCCTTGTTCTGAAAATCTCAGGGTAAAAGAAACACATGTAGGCTGAAAAACACACAGAGAAGAAAACTGGAGACAGAAATGAAAATGATAAGGAAGACACGGAAATACCTTGAGCTGATGACACACAACGGGAGGGGAGGGACCTAGCAAGTATTTGTTGAAGGAATATGCTCCTTGGGGGAGTTGAAGAGCTGATGACACACAACGGGAGGACCTAGCAAGTATTTGTTGAAGGAATATGCTCCTTGGGGGAGTTGAAGAGCTGATGACACACAATGGGAGGACCTAGCAAGTATTTGTTGAAGGAATATGCTCCTTGGGGGAGTTGAAGAGCTGATGACACACAACGGGAGGACCTAGCAAGTATTTGTTGAAGGAATATGCTCCTTGGGGGAGTTGAAGAGCTGATGACACACAATGGGATGACCTAGCAAGTATTTGTTGAAGGAATATGCTCCTTGGGGGAGTTGAAGAGCTGATGACACACAATGGGATGACCTAGCAAGTATTTGTTGAAGGAATATGCTCCTTGGGGGAGTTGAAGAGTAAAGAAATAGAATAACAGGTGGGACCCAAAGACGCAGCAATAGAGAACGCAGTCAGTGACTCATAGCTTGACTGCCTGCGTCAGGACCAGCGAATCAGAGCTGGTCAAGACCGCACTCCACCTCCACATGGTGGTCCTGGAAACAGTCTGCAGCAGTGCAGTCTGGCTGAGCGAGTGTGGATCGCAATGGGAAGGCAAACCCGGTCCTAAAAAATGCTGTGCAGAAGTCGGATGTGTCGACCGAAAGGTGCAGATATCACAGCTTAGGCGTAAACAGACACAACGCAACCACCGTCCTTTTCAGGGCGAACGAAGAAGAAGAATAACAGGTGCTACAAGAAATACGCACAATGCTACAATATACATATATGGAAGTGAACCTTTGTCTGTGAGGCTAATTACACCCTCACTGACTCTTGAAATCATCCACACACTTCCAGGGATTTCCCCTGTGGTGAAACTTGCTGAGAACCCAGCTTTGCACACTAAACTTGGAGAAGTTACTTGAGCCCCCAGACGTGATTCTTTGGCTTTGACCTGGTTGACTGCAAGCAGGAGGATCTCACTATGGACCCAGTAATAGGCAGAGAGAGCTGAGAAGTGGCTCTGTGCAGGACTAGACAATTCATTGGGAGAGCCCAGAACCAGACTACAGTATTTTAGCTCTGCATAGTTGGAGAGGCCCTTTGGATGGCAGGGAATGCACAGTATGCCACACACTTCTTATGCCTAGCTTAGGACCAGATGTGACGATCCTTTAAATGCAAGCCAAGCTGGAGAAACTGGAGCTCATGACTTCAATTCAGCACGTTTCGGAATGGCAGAAAAGCCACAAGAAAAGCCTAGATCTACAGTGTAGATAATACCAAGGAGCCTTCAACTTGGTATTGGCTGAAAAAAAGAGCGAAAAGCTCAGCAGCCATTGTTAAACAACAACAATAATATTTTAAAAAAAAAGTTAATACAAAAGGCAAGAGGGCAAGAGGAGATTTCAATCTACTGGGAAATCAAAAAAAAAAAGAAGAAAAATCAGAATCTTTAACTCAAATGTGAAAGCAGTCTTATTATCTGACACTAAAACATGAATAAATACATTTTCTCTGTTTGATTTTCATTGATAGATGAATTTCTTGTATTGATATTTCTTTCTTCCTGGTTTTGTATTTTTACTTGCTTATTTGTTGTACTGTTTCCTAACATCACCTATATTGTTTATTTTTTCATCTGCCCGCTTCGCTCATCTATTCTCTGTTTCTCATACTATTTACAGTGTCTTTAGTATTTTTATTTTGACCTATCTATATTTCTTGCCTTTGTCGCCTGTTTGTAATTGTGGCTGACGAAGGGTGAACCCTGAAACATCCTATGTTTCTTGTGTACCGTTAATTTGTAAAACTGATTCAATACCACGTTCTTTTTTAATTTATGTATTACTAAAACATGAAGAACAACAAGATCAACCAAGAAGTTACAGATTGTCATAAATGGGTGCTAGTATAAACTAAAATGACATAACAAGATTACTATTGTGGAACTGAATAAAGAACCAAACAAATACCAGTGCAATATGAAGTGAAAAAAAGATGCCGGTATTTAAAAGCGGTATTTAAAAGGACACAAATTAAAGAAACCAAATGATAGCATTACAACGCAATCTAGCTCCTGAATCTTTAAGTCAAGAAGGTTCAAAGTGGTTGAGGCATGAATGGAAAACATTCATAGAAGCTTCCAGTCTACAAGAGCTGGTGTGGGTATACTGTCCTGGTCATGCTGGGGTATGTGGTAATGAACGAGCTGACAGACTAGCATCAAAAGCACCCATAGTGGGGACACTAGATATTGATAAGGGAGATATACAGAGAACAATTAATGATCGCCTGTTAGAGAATGACACTGCAATAGATGAATCATCAAGGTTAAGACTGTTGGAATTTGGCATCAAACGTACGGCTAGTAGAGATGGACGTATGAGAGGATGCATCTGTCGTGTTTGTTACGAAGTGGATTTAAGTCTGGAGGTTGTCTTAAGATAGAGACAAGACCCTAGTGTTAAGAAAGTCTGAGACGATAGAATTTAGATGAAAATGACAGTGACTGTGGACAGATGAGACTATTGGCTCAAGCGTGAGAACCTGGATTGACTCTCCCTTGCCACTTGTGGCTAAAATTATGCTATAATCTCACCCCCCTCTAGCTACCTTTAAACACAAGAAGATAAGGTGTAAATAACGACCACAGACACCACTATACAGACAACATATAGGTACAGTATAGTATAGAAGCTGATCCAGTCTAAAATATATATATATTTTATTTACACAATAAAACATTAAATGTCATCATACAGCAAAGAAATAAATATCGTGCACTGTTGCACAAACCTGAAAAAAACAAAGAACCAATTAAGTAGATAGACACATAAAACCCCAAAACCACATTCACTCAGTCAATCACCCTGCTGGGGAAAAATAGAATGATTAGTGATTGTAACCACACTCTATCTGGTGGGGCCTCACATAAGCCTCCACTGTCTACTACTATATGATTTGCTACTGTCACTGTTCTGCTGACACTGCCTAAACTATTGTCTAACTCAACGTCTGCTGATGTGGCATCTCCGTTATGCCTCTTCTCTTGATAACGTTCAGAACCAGGAATGATATCCCTGTCTCCTGCTTCTGATTTCTGCACTGATGACTTGGTTTTCAAGCTCGAGGTACTTGACTCACTTGTAGAAGCTTCATGGCTGCTGACTGACTTCTTACTTGCCCCGTTAACCCGCTCGAGGTTTAGGGACATACAGCTTTATTATGGCTGTATAAAACTTGCTGTTGTCGGAGTGGTATAATAAGCTAAGAGCTCTGAATTAAAGACAAATCCTGTTCCCAGCTGACAATTGTCTTTGCTACCTGGGAACATATGGTATTTCTTACACCTTTTCCGATCTCTCAAGCTATATGCTCCTGAGATGACAACTTGCTGTTGTAAAGGACCGAGGCTGGTTGCCCCTCCTACAGACCGTGAAAACTTGCTGTGGACCAAACAAAGCAACAGCTATATAACACGTCAAAAGTTACACATCTCAAACACTAAACTCCCTTTAAATCAATTACAGCTCCCCTTCTCTATTCACGCTATGCACAATGATACAAAATATTTATGCCCCATTAAGCCAATCTCCCAGGCAATCCACTCTCTCTCCCATTTCCAAAGTAAACATCGGCTGACCCAGATCCTTTGTTCTGCATGACTAGCCATGTGTCACAACAATTTTTCACTGAGGACATTCCTGTGCGAAGATACTTGGGCTACTTTTTTCCCTGACACTTGCGGTACATTTATCAATACAAAATTAAATCTAGGCAGGCTGGAACCCGTCTCAGAAAACACTTCCCTTATCAAAATAAAATCTACATCTCGCGAAAATAAAAGGAAAATCCCATAACCGAAATATAGATTACATCTCATGTCTTCTGACTTTACAACAATAAAATGCACAATAAATAACGTACGCCAAAATTATGCTAGCATATTTAAACTGCAATTAAACTATAAACAATTGAGGTTATCAATGTATCCCCCTATAGTTAAATACACGTGTTCCTGTGTTCAACATCATGTTAACTTCACCCTAATCTGGGTAACATTCCTGAATTAAAACTCAATACAATAACCGTGCCCACGTGCTTAAAATTACAAAATCCATTTATATACAGAAGTTTATCATAAATCAAAGATGCAGGTTTTTCCTACCGACCTTCTTTAAAAATGTTTGACCTTCTTTTAAATATTACGGAGCTCATATTTAATTGTCTCAAAATCTGTACACACTCCTAGCTACGGTTATTATCATATAAAGAATTCTCTGCACCTCTTACCTTAAATACTTTCTCTGAGATCATAATTGATGGCACTTCGGTTTAAAAATGAAATTAAAACCTCCTTAGGAAAGCTTATACTTTAACCGGCTAGTCTCTATTAGAAGCGAATTACAAGTATCACGCTAAATAGTTATGGCTTACCCAATAGATCAAATATCTCACTGAAGAGCAAGTGCCTATGACGTAGATTCTCATGGCTGAATATTCTTCGGACAACAGGGGCCCACAATTAATTCCCTCTAGTATTTATTACAGCCAATGAGGCCAGATACGTCATCGCTCGCATTCCTCTTCCGTCCAATGAAAACCCTACAAAATTAAACAACCGTGCCTACGCAAATAGATTTGAAAACAACACGCAGAGTGCGTGTCCAAAAAAATTGCGTCACGTTATGCGACGACCGCAATTCTTTTTAACAAAGAAAATGAGATTCCCTGATCGCTATTATCTAGCGAAAAGAACTGGTGAAAAAAACGAACTGGTGAAAATCTAATCTTCTCCCCTGTAGTCTCTATTAAAAATGCAATTATTAGACCTACAGAAAAAGACCAAACTCGATATATTACAAAGAGAAGAAACAAGGCAAACACATATAGTTACAAAGGGAAGAAGACTGGTGCAAGCACAACTAGAAGAACGGAATCGGGCCTGTTGAAAAATAAAACCACAGTACTGCATCACAATGTTTATAACCAGCGAGCTACAGGAACAGTTAGCATTCACACTCTTCGACATATACTGATGGAGACTAAGCACCCATGGGTTTGCCAAGAGTGCAATGATGTCAATTCTGTATAACAATAACAAGTCAAGAGAACAGAAGGAGAACCAAAATCACATTGAGAAGGGAATCAGACACAGACTAAAGGTTATAAGGAAATCATGGAAAGAACTTGATCAGCTGGCACAAGACAGGAAGGCCTGATATGAACTTGAAGGCCTATGCTTCATAGAGAGCTGAAAGGTAATGACAATAATAGCTGCAGATGTCTAGAAGGCACATTCTGTTGACACGAAGAACATCAGAACTCTCATATGTTAGCCATAGTTAAGTTTATTACATAGATAACATACACAAACAAAATTTGTACCACTACATAGTTATACAGTTAGAGGAACAGACAATGATATAAAAATAGGAATACAAAAGGTTAGATGAGTTTTCACGGCACTGAGAAATATATGGAGATCAAAAAGAAATCAAGTCCAAACACTAAACTCAGAATCTTCAATTCAAATGACAAGCCAGTCCAACTGTGTAGCTCTGAAACATGGAGAACGAAAAAGCTTGAGACTTTCATAAATGGGTGCTTGCATAGACCTGAAGGATTAAAGAGGTATGATCACCAATGTGGAGCTGATGACAAAGAATCAGCCAAGTGCCAGTGAAACAGAGATCACAAGAAGATGCTGGCGATTGATAGGACATGCTTTGAGGAAACTTGCTAGAAGCATCACAAGGCAGTCTTTGTTCTGGAATCTCCAGGGTAAGAGAAATGGAGAGAGATCAAAGAATGTACGGAGAAGAGAACTGCAGACAGACATGAAGCAGACATAGAAAGACCTTAAGCTGATGGCTTGGGAAGACTTGGCTTACGATTGTTGAAGACCTATGCTCCTTGGAAAGCTGAAGAGTTATGATGATGACATACAAGGGGATTGACATAAGTCTTGGGCCTGACCATGAAGGACATGTCACAGAGAGCTGAAATTTTGTATAGTGTTTATTCCTTTTCAATATAGCCACCGTCTGAATTGACACACTTCTGCCATCTCTGCTTGACCTTGGAAAGACCTTGGGAGTAGAACACCCTATTTTTCAAACTAAACCAGTCATCACATGCCAGTATAAGTTCTTCATCGCTGTCAAAATGATTTCCTTTTAGCTGTTTTTTAAGATTTGGGAATAGAAAAAAGTCTGATGGAGCCAAATCTGGAGAATATGGTGGGTGTGGAAGAATTTCAATATTCAAATCGTAGGCTGGTAGCTGCACAAGCCGTGCTTTGTGAGAGGGCGCGTTGTCTTGAAGCAAAGGAAGATTTTGAGTGCGCGTTATCCCTCGTTTCCTGGTCATAACCTTTCTTAGTTTGGTGAGAAGATCTGCATAGTACTGTCCATTAACTGTGTTGCCACGCGGCAGATAATCTTTCAAAAGGACACATTTGCCGTCCCAAAAAACAGTCAGCATCACTTTTCCTGCAGATTTCTGCGCTCTCGGCTTGACAGGTGTTGGGGAGCCCGGGGTTTTCCATTGCATGCTGGCAATTTTGGATTCGGGGTCATAATGGTGTACCCAAGTCTCATCTACTGTCACCATGGTCTCCAAAAAATTTTTTGACCGACACTTTTTGAGCAACTGTTGACAGCAATTTACCCTCGTTTGCTTCTGTTCATGTGTCAACAGTCACGGAACCCAGCGTGCACACACTTTTCTCATGTTCAGTCTGTTGTGTAAAATTCTATAAACTGTTCTTTCATTTAGTTTTACTCTACTAGCTATCTCCACAATTGTCATTTTTTGATCCTGGTCAATGATTTTCTTCACTCTTGTTGCATTTTCATCGTTGCACTCTGAGGCTGGTCTACCAGATCTTGGCAGATCAGCAACATTTGAGCGGCCGCACTTAAACTGTTGACACCAGTTTTTTTAACCGAAGTATATTGGGGACAAGAATCAGGAAACACTGGTTCCATCTCCCTGTGTAGGTGTTTTTCCCTGAAACATCAGAAATTTTATCACAGCTCTGGCCTCCTTCTTTTCCATTGTTTTGTCAAATCTTTGGAGCAGCAGATCCGGTCAATATGGTACATTGCGCCGTGCACCGTAGAGGGAAAACCCATTGAAGACACAAATGCGTACTTCACATATTCAGTGCAAATATGATGAACTTTAAATGTGCCAAGTTTCATCTTCCTCCTGTGACTCCTTCATGGTCAGGCCCAAGACTTATGTCAATCCCCTTGTAATTATACAACCTTAGATGAAACAACACTACCCACCTGATCATAATGGACTTTACCCCCGCCCTGCATGACCTCTGGGCTAACATACAGGGCTGTGCCAACGTTCCCAGTTAGGTTTCCATCACCACTACTGTACCCTGATCTAGAGATACTCAAGCCAATGTCTTGTGTGGATGGTAGAGTTACATCCAGGAAAGCTCCTTTCTATATCATAAAAAAAAAAAAACAAGCAACCGGAGACATTAATAAAAGGGCCAAGATGTTGATAAGGATAAAACAATAACAAGCATTCTTGTATTTTCAAATTAAGCCATAACTCTTTCTGTCCCAGGCACTCAATAAAGGTATAGGTTGTCCCATAGCAGATACTGTCACAGGGGAATGAAGTATTACAGACTTCACGATACTAGGTCCAGGTTTGAGAGGTGTGGTGACCAGTTCCCTTCCTCACTGCTTCTGCCTTCACTAACTTTGGAGCAGAGTCAGGTACCCATTTACAAGAAAGAAGTATAACACCAGTCATACTAATTCCTCATAAAACCGCAAACGGCTCCGGGGTCGACCCAGCCTCATGAATTGGGTACCAGAGCAACTCTGGGAAGGTTAAGGCGGCCGGCGTGATGCTGACCACATCACCCCTAGTGTGCAGATGGTCAAGAAGATATGGGCCTAACACCATATTCCAAATATGCCACAATGGGCGTGTAATGGAATCCTTTACCTTTTTATATATATATATATATATATATATAAGATGATAAGAAACTCTATACAGGGTGATACAACGGGAGGCAATCTGATCATCAGAAAGGGTCCCGCGTCGATTAAGTGTTTCGGCCCCTTAATCTCCTTTACACTCTAAGAGGGGCGTGCTCACTTGGGTCATGACTCCCAAATGTCAGCCTCCTGTTGTCTTGTGCAAACAATTTAACCCACTCCACCTTGGTTGCAGCTTTCAACTTCACTCCTATATATATACTGGAAAAACCAGACGTGTCACATTTTTATAAAAACAAGGTTACTGACCTCAGCACATGAAGCATACTCCAAAGAAGGCGTGGAAACTAAAATTTTGGCTGAAAACTACATTCCTCTCCAAGAAAATAAAGCATAAAAACAGGCCATCCTTATCTGTGTTATTGCATTTGGGAGCCGCGCTAGCGTAGTGGTTACAACACCGCTCTGGCGACCGGGTGATACAGGATCAAACCCGGGCGACGGCATTTGGGGATTTTTCGTCGACCGGGATTTGGACTGGATTAACTCGAGACCTGGCGAGGACATTTGAAGGAGTATCGTCGACCAGGGACTGGCGGCTCCTGAGCCAACCCAGCTGCAATGGGTACCTCCGAAATCGGCGAGTATTTGCCTGAATGGCGAGGGACACCTGTCTCTGTACAAGAAATAAAGGGATACTCACGTAAAATCAATGTCAGGTTAGACATAAAAAAAATAATAACCTGAGATTTCGCCTCGAGTATTAGCGGGCGAACGAAAAAAAAAAAAAAAAAAAAAAAAAATTGCATTTCAAATTTTTAAAGTCAGTTTTTTCAGACTTCACTTTTTGTGACATGTCTGCTTTTTCCAATGGAGTCTTCATATATTTATATACATATATTCATCACTTGTGAAGAATCTGGCATCCATTTTTATGTCTGGGTAAAACTTAAAAACTGCACAGGACACAAAGATTTCAAGTTCTGTGTGATTTTTTTTTGGGTGTGCATGAGTGTATAATAAAAGCCATTTAATTTGGCCATCTTTACATCACCGACACGATTAAACGAGATAATGATGTTACATATGTACACTCACAATTTTAAAAACATATTACATAATGTGATACATGAAGAATACCTTGGCCAGGATATCTGTAGTTGCCAGACCAAAGTCTCCAATCTTAACATTGTCATGGGAGTCCAAGAAGATGTTGACTGGCTTCAGGTCCCTATGAATCATACCCTGAAAGAATATCAACAAATGCTTTTCAAACTTCTTGTTCCTTTATGACTCATTAAAGAGCTCCAAATCATTTTTATGCTTTTGCAGTGATGGTTCCTGTAAGCACACATTAACTGCCTTTTATGACAAATCTAGCTGACTGCAGAGGTCCTATATTTTGCTTGTGAGTATCATGCCATGGAATCCACCAAAAACTTTCTTATGCCAACATGTGATAATGCGTCAGTATGTTTAAAATTGCCCTGTGAAGTTGCCAACATGTGATAATGCGTCAGTATGTTTAAAATTACTCCGTGAAGTTGCCAACATGTGATAATGCGTCAGTATGTTTAAAATTGCTCCGTGAAGCAAGCATTTTATCCTGGCCTGGCACGCATACAGAGGACCCCACTTCTGGTTCTAAGTTAGCAGTTGGGGATAGGTGGGGTAGCACACTGTGCATTCCCCGTCATCCAGGGGGCTCTCCAACTATGCAGAGCTTGCACAATGCTGTGCTCTGGTTCTGGGCTCTCCCAAGGAATCCTCACGTCCTGCACAGAGCCACTTCCAGATACCCACCACCTGCCAACCCTCCATTGTAGAAATCTCCTGCATGCGGCCATCCAGTCAAGAGCCAGTATTAAGTCTGGTGCCCAAGTGATCCCCCCAAGCTCAGTGTGCAATGCTGGGTTCTCATCATGCTGCAACACAGGGGGGATTGTGATGCTCAGCCATCTCTCTCAACTCTGCACCGATAAGTGACATCGGGGACTTAACTGTGCCTCAGTACTGGGAGGCCCCGTTTCCGGGTACACCACACACAGCCAATTGAGGCAACGGTCGCCGTGGGCGTGTCTTCAGTGGGGAAGTTGTGGAGTCTTCCTGTCCATGTTCTTGCACATCCTAACACTGCCCGCAAGACATCGGAGGTTTGGAGAGTGGCCTTCTCTGCTTTTTTGAGCCGGGGTGGGCTCCCCGGGCAAGACTCGATGGGGATCGGGACGTGTCCACGCGCCAGTGGGCCCAGCATCGGCCGCATCTGATGGAGGACTTGCTCTGCCAGGTTTGATGTGGATTTCCTACCGCCTATGGAGAGTACACCGTCAAATAAATCTCGTACTGGTGCTCGCCCTGTGGAGCTCCACCAGGCAGGTGCAGTGCCGGGCTCTGAGCCTCGACAGAGCCCACCCTCAGCTACTGGAGGACCCTCTAGACCGTCTTGTGGAGTCAGCAGACGGCGGAGGAGAACTACTGACCAAAACAAAATAGAAAAAGAGAAACCCAGAGTGCCACTTGTCATGATGCACTGGAATGCAGAGGGAGTGAACAGCAAGCAGGCTGGATACAGCAAAAAGACAGAGCTGGAAAACATCTTGTATGAGAAGCAAGTCAGTGTTTGCTGTATCCAAGAGACTCACTTGAAAGCAGATCAAACCTTTAAAATAAGGGGATATCAATGCTTCAGATCCGACAGAAAAGATAGACGAAAAGGAGGAGTACTTACTCTTGTAAGGAATAACATTCCTGCACACGAAAGGAAAACCTTCATGGATGGAGCAGAATATCAGCTGTTGCAGATAAAGGTAGACAAGATGGAAATAGAACTCCTGAACTATTACTGTCCGAACAACAAACCCCTGAGTCTCAGCTCTATACAGGTACCAGCCACCAACTTTATAGCAGTTGGAGACTTTAATAGCCACTCCCAGAGCTGGGGCTATAACCATCTGGATCACAGAGGTGAAGAGGTTGAAACTTGGCAAGATGATCACTCCCTAATCCTAGTCAATAATGCCACAGATACTCCTACCTTCTACTCCAGAGGATGGCACACAACTTCAACACCAGATCTTGCCTTCTCCACACCAGATATAGCTGGATCTATTAGTAGAGAAGTAGGAGACCAACTAGGGGGAAGCGACCATCGCCCAATCTTTCTTACTGTCCAGAGTGCAACTCTCAGTACAGGCCCAGCCATTACAAGATGGAACTACAAAAAAGCCAACTGGGGTTTATTCAGGCATTAGGTGAACACGCTGCTGTCTACCCTCAAGGTACAGAACAGAGACATTAATGAAGTGGTAAAAGACTTCAACAGATGCATACTACAAGCTGCAAAAGAAACCATTCCCAAAGGATGCCGGCGTAACTACATACCATACTGGTCCAGCACACTCCAAGAACGTCAGAAAGCTATGGACAGGGCTAGAAAGGACGCAGAGTCTCAGCCTTCACTTGAAACTCACAACAAATGGAAAAAGGCTGTAGCAGAGTTTCAGAGAACAAAGCTAGAAGAAAAACGGAAAAGCTGGAGAACTAAAACGGCATCGCTGAACCTTGAGAAAGACGGCAGGAAACTTTGGAGATTAGTCAAGTCTCTATATGAAGAGCGTTCCTCACCTAGGCAGACTATCACATTGGATGAAGGTGGCAAACTTTTCAGAGGAAAACAAGCTGCAGACTTGTTTGCTAGAAGATACAGTTCAGAAAGCAACTTACCCATTAACATAGATCATCAGAGAGAGATAAGAAAAGAAATACTGGCAACCATGGGACAGACAGATACTCCTGCCCCAATGAGGGAACCCATCACACTAGGAGAACTACAGAAGGCTATTTCCAAGCTTAAGTTTCAAAAGTCACCCGGCCCAGACAAAATCAGCAACGAAATGCTAGTAAATCTGAGCTCAGCAGCAAAGACAAAACTGCTTGAGATATTCAACCACAGCTGGTTGAAAGGAACGGTACCCCAAGTATGGAGAGAAGCCATCACAATACCCATACTAAAGAAAGGGAAATGTAAGACCGAGGCTGCAAGTTACCGGCCAATCAGTCTCACAAGCTGTGTTGGGAAGACTATGGAGCGAATAGTCAACCACAGATTGAAATGGTATTTAGAGTCTGAGCAGATCCTGGTGCCGGAACAAGCTGGATTTAGAGAATGCTACAGTATAGAAGACCAAGTTACTTACTTGTCTCAAGCAATAGAAGATGCCTTCCAGGAGAAGAAAAAGGTCCTAACGATCTGGGTCGACTTCAAGCAGGCCTTTGACAAGGTGTGGAAAGATGGCCTCATTGCAAAACTTAGGAGAAGTGGAATCCAAGGCAACATGATGAAATGGATCCAGTCATACTTGCATAACAGGAGAACTAGAGTCACTCTTGACGGTCTGCAGAGCAGAAAAGTGTTGCTCCATCAGGGGGTACCTCAAGGAGGAGTAATTTCCCCAACACTCTTCCTTGTTTACATCAATGACATGGTGAAAGATCTCCCTGCAGGAGTTAAAGCTGCCTTATATGCAGATGACCTAGTACTCTGGTGCGCTGATGAAAATGTCACCACAGCAAATTATAGAATGCAGCGGGCAGCAGACATGCTAGTGTCATGGGCAGAGAAATGGCTTATCACAATAAACACAAACAAAACCTCCACAACACTGTTCTCCCTCGCCCCCAAGGACAAATCAGCTAACATGTACACCACATGTTGGATTTATTGAGTTTGAGTCAGTGCTGATAAATGCGGCACTATTTGGAGTATTGAAAATGTAGCGCACCGGAAAATGAGAGAAAAGAGATGTTTATAATGTGTATGGCCAAGGTGTTAAGAAAAAACCTTGAGCTTTGTGGCCGCTGTGTTTTCTTGTAAGTTCCATTGGGAACATATTGCGAAGTGTTCACCTTTCTAAATGGATGTGGTTTGTACAAGAGGAGGAATACTCTTGGCATATGATTAATACTGTATTGATGAGGTTTGGTAATTAAGGATTAATCTTGACGAACGCTTCTGTATGCTACAAGGAATATACGTTATTAAAGGATGTTGAGTTCGTTAAAAAGGAAGACTGTTTTAGTTCGTCATTGGTGATTGGGTCAGTTAAAGAACCCACATGTATGTTGTTGAGTATGGAATAAAACTATAATCGTTGGGTCACCCTGGACGTAACAGAATAACGAGCATTATTATGAAACAACAGCAGGAGTAATCAAATATACATTAACATAATCAACATATACTTGAACTGTGGACAGGGGTAGCAATTTATCTGAAATAATAAAAACGAACCCACAATATATTCAAACAGCGCCCCACCACAGATATGGGGGGCTGTCGTCCGTTGGATTTGAAGGACATTTGAAGGTTGCTCAAGTTATTGGCAGACAGAGTCCTTTGTTGGGACAATATCGGGAAGTTTGATCAATCTATCGCTGTTCAACAATGAACATTTTATGCAGAGACAGCTGTTGGAATGCAACTTTGTGCAGACATGAAATTTACAATATTCGTATACTAGGTCATGCCCAGACCTGGTACCTTACTTGAGGATCAGAAAAAATTATTATATCCATGACGAAATCGTTCACGCTTATTTACCATGAGAGGGATGCTATACCAATCTGACGAATATCTTCACGGGAGAAATATGAATCTGGGATTTTACGAGGAGGTCGTTTCGCTGGACAAGTGGACTCGGAAGTACTAGATCAAACCATTAGGACATTGATAAGGTCACCTCATCAGTTTATTCGGTCACTCGTTGGAAATTAACATTTCGTCTCTATCATTATATATTGACACTATCTCTGCAATGTGTCTCACACGAGTGAAGGTCGGACATTTTCGACGTTGAATTCATGTCCAAGAGTCCTAGTTAACTGAATAATTAGTGAACGATTCAATGTGATATTGCGTAGAACGATGCATTGGAGTTACATCGTGGAGTGGATACTCATGGTCGATTCAGATAATTGATGTTTTTGTAACGTCATGGTTGTTGGTCCTATCATTGTTGGGCAAATCTCGCTTCTTTTGTGTTATATGTTTCTTTTCTTTGTCTCTTGCGGGCGACTGTTTAGGAGGCATTTTACGTTTCAGTGTCGTATTTCTATAGGTTGATTGCATTAATTTCTTTCAGGGATTCAGCATTTAGTGATGTCGTGATTACCGCTCTGTTTGAAATTAAGGCTTTCATGCATGTTAGCTGTGCTGTGATTTGTCGTATTTTTTTTAAATTTCAATTTTGTTTGGAAATTTAGTCTGGCGTGGGTCTTTCCTGGCTATCTTTTGTAAAATTTACATTAATGGTAAAAGTGATTTGTCGTTTTGTCTCGTTTATTACTGGTGGAAACTTTAATTTTTTTTTTTGTCTTAGAATTTTTTGACTATTTACAATTTTGTCGTTTCCTTATTTTGTTTCCATCCATGTCTTTCGTTATTCATGGCATGTGATAATTTTCCTTTGCAGCATACATATGATTCATTATTTATTGATCAACTATAATACAATAATATTGCTTGTTATATATCCTACGATTCTTGTGGATAACAAGAAGCATAATCATACACGATAATTATATCACGTCTAAGTGAGTTGTGCAGGTGATATATATATATATATATATATATATATATATATATATATATATATATATATATATATATATATATATATATATATATATATTCACATTGTGACTACACCAATCAGACACACTATCCCATAGTGTGATGGACTAAGTAAGGCAGAGGATAACATAGATATTGATTTATTGTTTATAAAAGTTATACTTCTTAGTATACTATGGCGACTCTTGACTATTTTATTAAACAAGGAAAGGCACTGAGTATGGAAGGTGATATTTTAAAAAATTTTGCTTTGACTGCATATGAAAAAGCAGAGGCAAAAGAAGAAAGAGAAAGAAATGAGAAAAAAGAAGAAAGAGAAAGGGGAATTTTCTATGGCGCAAGAAAAAGCAAATAAGGAAGAAAGAATTCGTATGGCAGAAATCGCTGCGGAACGAGAGAAAATGGAACATGAAAAGGCAATTCGTTTAGCTGAAATTGCTGCCGAGGAGGCAAAATTTGAAAGGGAGAAAGCTTCTGAGGTTGAGAAACTTCGTTTTCAACAACATCATGTTTCCCATGATTCTGATAGTAATGGTTCATCGAAGAAGGCAATCACAACCCCTAATTTTAATTTAAGACTACCACCCTTTTCTCCTCCTCACGACGATATAAGTTTTTATTTTTATTAAGATTTCAGGAAAGAGTCTCTTGCTTAAATATTGATAAAGATTCGTGGTCTGGTGTTTTTTCGGGTCTCCTCACAGGTGATGCAGTTGGGGTCTATCTGGGTATAGACCAAGATAAAAGACATGATTTTCAGGTCGTAAAGGCAGCATTTATACGCAGATATGGTCTGGATCAGGAAGGCTATAGACAAAAGTTTCGATCCATGTTGCCGGTAGAGGGTAAAAATTTTGAGGATTTTGTTTCCTCCATAAAACTATGTCTCCAAAGATGGGTTGAACAGGCTTCTATCCCTAAAACTTTTGAAGGATTATGTGATCTCTTATTAAGAGATAAAATTGTTTCTTCGGTAAACCAGGATATTGTATCATTCTTACAAGAACGTAATCCGACTAGTATCGAGGAAATGGAAAAATTAGGTCAACAATTTTCCGTTGCTCATCCAAACTTGTCATTGAGCAGAGCAAAAGTCTTGGACTCATCTACTGCGTGTGCTGCGACGCACGGGAGATCGCGCACTCGTAGTTTAGATAGACGATATAATCATAGAGAAAATAATCACACATCCTATAGGGGTAAATATAATTTTTACCATAATCGCTCACCTTCACGGGGTAGAGACAGGCATAATTTCAACAATTATAACAATAACCAATGGTATCGAAATAACCAGTATTCACACAACAAATATACTGACAATCATAATTTGTCACCGCGGGGTGGCCATTATGACAGGGACAACAATGGACATTCTCATTCAGACAATTTTTCAGATCGCAGAAGATCTCACTTCGTTAGAAGTCATAATAGAGCACGCTCACAAGCCAATGCTTGTCAGACGGTAGATAGAAATGTCAGTAATGATATTCATTCAACCAATAATCACGCCAATGCGTGTAACGTTGATTTAGAAAATTCTAATAATTGTACAGAATGTAAGATGTTATTTCAACCTGGAGCTACACCACGGCTTAAATGTGGACATGTCTTACCAGTGTTGTCATCTTATGACGGTGTTGGTACTCTCACTTTACATAATGGGTTTTTGTTTAACACTCCAATTAAAATTTTAAGGGACACAGGTTGCACAACTGTCGGGATAAGAAGGTCGTTAATCCCTCCGTCGTGTTTCACTGGAACGTCAGTGAAATGCATAACTTTCGGAGGCACGGTAGAGGTATATCCCATGGCCGACGTAACAATTACCACGCCATTCTTTACTGGGAAAGTTCGTGTATGTGTTCTCAACCAGCCTTGCTGTGACTTGATTTTGGGAAACATAAAGGGTATAAAAGAATGTTCTACTGATGAAATTTCTGCATGGGAAAGAGAATATCTTTCTTTATCCAATGCTGTGACTACTAGAGCACAGTTGGTTGCAGAAGCAAATGAACTTAATGATAGCAATAATATCCCACACATGACAACAAGTCATTACATAGATAAAAAATGCATTCATTAACCAACAAAAAAGATGACTCTTCTTTGGGACGTTTATTCACTTTAGCTACGGCTAAAACTATTACACAGACAAATAATGCCAGACATTGGTATCAATTTCATGACAATATTTTGATACGTTGTTTTGACAATTATTCTTCAGTACTCAGACAAATTGTAGTACCTACGTCATTTCGATCACTAGTTTTATCTAATGCACATGATGTTCCTTTTGCGGGTCATATGGGGATTGCCCGCACAGCTTATAGATTGATGGCACATTTTTTTTGGCCAGGGGTTCATAAGGACGTCGCAACGTTTTGTAAATCATGCACTGTTTGTCAGGGAGTTGCACGGAAGGGTGCGCATCAGTTTGCACCCCTACAGACCACAGATATCTCTGTGCGTCCTTTTTATAAGATGGCTGTCGACATAATCGGGCCTCTTCCGGTGTTATCATCCAGAGGATTCCGCTTCATCTTAACGTGTATCGATCTATGCACCAGATGGCCTGAAGCCATACCTGTTAAGTCCATAACAACAATGTCGGTGACTGATGCATTATTATCGATATTTTCACGTATCGGATTTCCTGAAGAGCTTCTGTCAGATCATGGCACGCAATTCACTTCAGGTATGTTCTCGGAAATTTGTGATGTGCTTCACATCCGTCATACATTGAGTGCCAGATTAAATCCGCAATCAAACGGAGTTGTAGAACGCTGGAATTCTACATTAAAACAGATGTTGGGCAAAGTAACAACAATGTTTCCCCATGATTGGGACCGGTTGATACCAGCGGTTCTCTTTGCGTATAGAGAAGTTCCTAATCGTCAAACCGGATTCTCACCATTTCAATTAGTTTTCGGGGCTAATCCAAGAGGACCAATGTCTATCTTACATGATTTGGTGATAACAAATGATGATAATACGATTACGAAATCTAGTCACCAATATGTCACAGATCTACGTCACAATGCATTGTGGACGCATGTGAAATCGCGACTGAAGCATCAGAATTAGCAAAATATAAGACTCGGTCGCGTATTAATCGTGATAGAAGATTAACATCATTATCGATTAACGATGAAGTTTTTGTTCTCTTGCCACTTAAAGGTGATCATTTGTTGGTTACGTGGCAAGGTCCTTTTAAAGTTGTGGGTAAGAAAACCGACGTAGATTACATCATCGACATTAGGGGTAAAAGAAAAACATTCCACACTAACATGTTACAACCGTACATTTCTCGACCTCTTCCACTCAAACATATTTGGGAATCTATCACAAATCAATCTCCGCATCTGGCATCTATTGCTTTAGTTGATGAAGTAGCAACTAGTTTCGCGGATGTACCGCTTGATTTTCCTGTGGTACCTATCCAAGCCTCTGAAACTTGGAAGGATGTAATCATTTGTAACGATTTACCTTCAGATCAGAAGAATCAGATTCTCAATCTATTGAAATCTTTTGAAGATGTATTATCTGATCTGCCTGGACGAACTAACATTATTTCTCACGAAATAAAATTATCGGATCCCACTCCGATTAAGTTACGACCGTATGCAATTCCTTTGCATATCAGAGAGCAGGTTGACAGCGAGGTCGACAATATGTTGAAAATGGGGATAATCTCTCCATCAGATTCTCCATTTTGTTTTCCGATGGTGGCAGTACGGAAGAAAGACAAATCCATTCGTATATGCATTGATTTCCGTCGACTAAATAAAGTCACGATATCAGATTCTGAACCAATGCCTGTGCTGGAGGACTTGCTACCTCATTTAGCTTCTGCTACTTTCTTTAGCAAATTCGATTTATCAAAAGGGTATTGGCAGATCCCTTTGACCGAAGAATGTAAACCGTTGACGGCATTTGCAACAGCGAAGGGTTTGTTCCAATACAATGTCATGTGTTTTGGGCTCAAAAATGCACCTGCAACTTTTGTACGGATGATGCGTCGAGTATTTGGGAACCGTTCTGACCTAATATCTTATATAGATGATATTTGCATGTTTCATGACACATGGGAAGAGCATGTAGATGGTATACAATCTTTACTCCTGACACTAAGAATACACAATCTCACAGCCCGTCCATCCAAAATAGAAATTGGATTCAATGAAATTTCATTTCTAGGACACAAAATTGGCAGACATGTAATACAGCCTGATGAATCTAATTTAAAACGCATACTTGATCTTACAATTCCAACTACAAAGAAGCAAGTACGGAGTCTATTAGGATTGGTGAATTTTTACCACAAGTTTATTCCAAGGTTCTCGTCTTTGACTGCTGTCTTATCTGATCTAACTAAAAGAGGTATGCCTAACAAAGTAGTTTGGACAGAACAATGTAACCATGCATTACAAAACATTAAGACTCATTTTTCACAGTATCCTATATTAAGACTGCCAGATTTAAAAAGATCATTTACTGTTGTAACAGATGCTTCGCTCCATGCAATAGGCGGGTGTTTGGGACAAAGTTTTGATGGCAAGTTTCATCCGATTTACTACTTGAGTAGGAAACTGTCGGAAGCCGAATCTAAATACTCTATTTTCGACAGAGAACTTTTGGGTATAGTATGGACTTTGAATAAACTTCAAAAGTATGTGGTAGGTACGCATTTTACTATAATGACAGATCAGAGAGCGTTAACATATCTCCAAACCTGTAAATCACCAAGTGCAAGACTTACGAGATTCGCATTGCAGTTGCAAGCGTATGACTTTGATATCGTCCATATAGAAGGACATAATAATGTAATCGCTGATACTCTGTCGAGAGTAATACATTGAAATACGTAACTGTCCTGGGTACAGGAAGTGACAACAAACATTATTTATGTTCATAATCAATTGATAGGTAGATTATATAGCGATATTTTCGTAGCATTAATATGTTGCTCACAAGTTGTTGCCACATATTTTAACTGCATTTCACTCATCGTGATATCATTTCACTCATTGCTTGAATTTGATTTTCCTTTTTATCATTATAGTTAAGTATAGTTAATGATGGCCTGGAAACCTGCAGTTTCCAGTAGCGCGCAAGGGGGGTAATATGTGGTGTCTGCCCATGCACACCACATGTTGGATTTATTGAGTTTGAGTCAGTGCTGATAAATGCGGCACTATTTGGAATATTGAAAATGTAGCGCACCGGAAAATGAGAGAAAAGAGATGTTTATAATGTGTATGGCCAAGGTGTTAAGAAAAAACCTTGAGCTTTGTGGCCGCTGTGTTTTCTTGTAAGTTCCATTGGGAACATATTGCGAAGTGTTCACCTTTCTAAATGGATGTGGTTTGTACAAGAGGAGGAATACTCTTGGCATATGATTAATACTGTATTGATGAGGTTTGGTAATTAAGGATTAATCTTGAAGAACGCTTCTGTATGCTACAAGGAATATACGTTATTAAAGGATGTTGAGTTCGTTAAAAAGGAAGACTGTTTTAGTTCGTCATTGATGATTGGGTCAGTTAAAGAACCCACATGTATGTTGTTGAGTATGGAATAAAACTATAATCGTTGGGTCACCCTGGACGTAACAGAATAACGAGCATTATTATGAAACAACAGCAGGAGTAATCAAATATACATTAACATAATCAACATATACTTGAACTGTGGACAGGGGTAGCAATTTATCTGAAATAATAAAAACGAACCCACAATATATTCAAACAGCGCCCCACCACAAGGGGGTACCTCAAGGAGGAGTAATTTCCCCAACACTCTTCCTTGTTTACATCAATGACATGGTGAAAGATCTCCCTGCAGGAGTTAAAGCTGCCTTATATGCAGATGACCTAGTACTCTGGTGCGCTGATGAAAATGTCACCACAGCAAATTATAGAATGCAGCGGGCAGCAGACATGCTAGTGTCATGGGCAGAGAAATGGCTTATCACAATAAACACAGACAAAACCTCCACAACACTGTTCTCCCTTGCCCCCAAGGACAAATCAGCTAACATACACCTAGGGACAACCGTGATCAAGGAAGAAAGCTACCCCACCTATCTTGGGGTGACATTTGACCAAAGGCTTACATGGAATAAGCATATTGAAAATGCAGAAGGAAAGGCCCGAAGACAACTAGGCATACTCAGAAAATTAGCAGGTACCAACTGGGGAGCAAATGAACGAAATCCGAAGAAGATTTATAATGGAGTAATAAGACCACACTTAGAGTTTAGCTCAGCAGCATGGTCATCAGCTGCTAACTCACATCTGCAGTCTTTGGACAAGGTGCAAAATCAAGCTCTCAGGCTCATTACAGGAGCCATGAAAACTACACCAATAACAGAGATGCAGAAGGTTGCTGGATTACAGACATTGTCCCATAGAAGAGACACAAAAACCATGATCCAGATGGAAAAGTACTACAGTATGCCAATGCACCCAATGAAGGCAAGACTAGATGATCTGGCATTGGGACGTCTAAAGCGTAGCAGCTTTGTGCATCGGGGAAAAAGACTTATAAGACAGCATCAAGAAGACCTATCCATGAAGACAACACCACTGAAGCCCACCCTATACCCTGTACCATGGGAGCAGGCCAGCAGTGCCCTCCAAATTAATACATCAGTCAGTGGTCTCACAAGTGGATATGAGTATAATGATCTGCAAAAATGAACTGCTACATTGAGTATGATCCAAGAAAGCTATCCCAATCAATCATGGATACATGCCTATACAGATGGATCAGCAACTAATGCTGTTAGGAATGGAGGTGCCGGTATCTTTATCTCATATCCTGACAACTACTAAGAGACTAGGCACATTCCCACTGGTAAATTCTGTTCCAACTATACAGCTGAGGTTCAAGCTCTAGAGCAAGCTGCAAATATGATTTATAACGCCAACTCTGACTGCCACCAGGCAGTCATCCTCACAGATGCACTGTCTGTCCTGCAAGCTCTCAAGGGTGGTAAACTCCCGCATCTGAGAAATGAACTAAACAAGGTAGCTGCCAAAAAGAGAACCATACTTCAGTGGGTACCATCTCATTGTGGTGTACCCAGAAATGAAAAGGCAGATAAACTTGCAAAAAAGGGAGGAGAATGTGAACAAGAAGATAATGAAGTCACATACTTTGAGAAAAAGAGAGCTATCCAGACTATCAGAAGAGAACAGAACCAACCCAAAGACGACTATCACACTCTCGACCGGCAGGGACAGATAACTATTTTTCGACTCAGGACAGGGCATAACAAACTGAATAAACACATGCACAAGCTACGATTGTCTGCTTCACCACTGTGCACATGTGGATTAAACGAACAAACTGCTGAGCATGTTCTACAGGACTGTCNTCTGTATGACCAGTTAAGAAAGATATACTGGCCCAATGACTCAACACTAAACTCAAAGCTATATGGAGTTAAAGAGGAACTTCAAACAACAGTCGAATTCATCATGAGAACTCGTCTGACGGTGTAATCATCAAAGATGCGATCGCAAGAAGAAGAAGAAGAAGAAGCTCCGTGAAGTTGCCAACATGTGATAATGCGTCAGTATGTTTAAAATTGCCCCGTGAAGTTGCCAACATGTGATAATGTGTCAGTATGTTTAAAATTGCTCCGTGAAGTTGCCAACATGTGATAATGCATCAGTATGTTTAAAATTGCCCCGTGAAGTTGCCAACATGTGATAATGCGTCAGTATGTTTAAAATTGCTCCGTGAAGTTGCCAAAATGTGATAATGCGTCAGTATGTTTAAAATTGCCCCGTGAAGTTGCCAACATGTGATAATGCGTCAGTATGTTTAAAATTGCCCAGTGAAGTTCCCAGGGTTCTGAAAGAGACAAAGAAAGAACAGAACTACTGTACCTTCAAGCAAGTCTTGTCAAAGGCAAGTAATATGAGGTAGTGCATTTTGCTGGCAACATCATCAAGTAAAACAAATTGTCATAGAAACCATGGCTGAAACAGCGTTTGATTGCTTGATGCAGGCTTCCTGCAAGGGGACCAACTGCAGCAGTGGCTCCATGCTCCATTAGGAGCGCAAAGGAAAATGATGATGTTTTGTTAGATTTCTCAACAGTTAAGGTGAAATAACTGCAGAGATCATTGGAGGATATATCGGACAGCAGGTGAGCAAACATTTTTAGACTCATAGAAAGCTTTATCACCAATGTGCCAACTTTGTTCCTCAAATTATAATGAAGTCACTTATTACTGCAATTACTGTTAGTAACACAATTATCAAATATTCACTTCCTTGTTCACAAGAATGGATAAAAGAATAATAAGGTAAAAGGATTAAAAAATGTAGACATATCTAAACAGAAGACATGCAGCTGTTCATGGGTCTAGCAACCTCATCACGTAACATACATTTCTACAGAAACCACAACTGCTAGCGCACATGAATGCTTTAGTACAGGCTTCCTGCAGTGGTGGCTTCATGCTTCGTAAGCTGTAAAACAGGAAGTGATGATGATAACAACCAGACGCTCAGCAGCCAAGGCTTCTTGCAAGGAAGCCATCTGCAGTTAAAATTAAACAATTAAAAAAAAAGGACTTGTAATTTACCTCAGGAATGAGGTATCTGAGGAAGGTGGTTGAAGTAACAAGAAGAGACATGGTCCACAACCAGACGATACGTCAAGGCCTAAAATTCCACCCCCTGCAGACCCAAGTAGAACAGTCCCAACTAAGATGGTTTGGCCATGTCTGCAGAATGGGAGAAGATCGGCTACCACGACAAGCATGGGAAACAAAGAGCCAGGGATCCAGACCCCCAGGACGACCCAGAGTCCGCTGGGAGGACAACATTAGACAATCTTTGAAGGACCGAGGACTAGAATAGAACCAGGCCAGGAGGAAGACAGCCGATAGGATAGTCTGGCGCTCTCTCTTCCAAACCTCTACACCTCACGGTAAAAGGGGAATGACTAAGTAAGTAAGTATATAATAATAATATTATATAATTTATTATATAATTTTGTTATCATGTTATTATAATTAATAAATATTAATAACATATTACAAATATAAAATTTTATTATATTATATAATTTGTATTATATAATTTTGATATTTTATATATTATAATTATACAATTATATAATTTATATTATATAATTTAAAATTATATAAATTATATAAAATATATATATAATATATAAATTTACAATTATATGTTATATTTATTATATGTATGTATGTGTGTGTGTGTGTATGTATGTGTGTGTGTGTGTGTGTGTATGTATGTGTGTATGTATGTGTGTATGTGTGTATGTATGTATATATGTATATATGTATATATATATATATATATATATATATATATATATATATATATATATATATATATATATATATATATATATATATATATATATATATATATATATATATATATATATATATATATATAGTAAAATTAACTCCGTGTCAACCCCCCCTCTCAAATTTCCCCCATTCAGGAAAAGCTAGTAACGTAAATTTTTTTTCCACCATAACACTACTACTATATTTGAAAAATAAAAAGAGGCAAGAAAAAACATCTGCTAAGAATTGGACAATACTTGATTTTCTACTACCATAGTTTGAAAAAGGTTACCCTACCCCAAATCGTATACACACCCGCCCTAATAGTTAGTGGAAGTTGTAACTAAAAATAACTACAAGGTTTCAAATTATGCACTAGTGGCCTCGCCTAACCGTCCGCGATTGGTACAAGATTGGAATTTCAAACGCCAAACGTATTGAGTCCCATCCTCACAGACACGCCGCGTG